>OVAU01001677.1:0-14142 GCA_900406315.1 Biscutella laevigata subsp. laevigata
CAATCAATTTAATTCAATTACTTGTTATTGGTATGAGGGCTGTATTGTAATATCCTCATTTGCTTTTACTGAGAGTGGTTCTCAGAACAATAGGTGGCACCAGAGAATTAAGTTTCCCTGAAAGTGGCATATCAGAACTCAGCTCGTTAACAAATTGGAGGACAGACATTTCTCCCGCCAGCTTGACCCAATACAAAAGCCCAAATTACATTTTAGTTTTCTTACTCTCTTTTTCTCTTCCTTTTTTTTTCTTAATTTCTTCCGTTTATAACATTTTTTTCTTTGAAATCTGAAATTTGTCTCAGTTCTCATCCGATTCCGAACTCTCCGATCTATGATTCCGTCGAGATACCGCTCTCATTGTTGAAAGGAGGAGAAAGGGAGCTGTCCAGATACGAAGGGACAAATGGATAGCAGGGATATTGAAGATGCCGGAGGTAATGGCGATGAGGAATTCCGGTCAGGACCGCGTCTCGGAGGGAAATACAGACCAGTGGTGGCACACGATAGGGCGGTTGTCGAAATGTCTTCCATCGATCCTGGATCCTCCTCCGCATCCACCCTCAAGTAATTTCTTATTGGGTGCTTCTCTTCTTATTCATAAAATTCGCCATTGATTTTGGTAACTTCATTTTCGTGTGGTGTACCCCAAATCTTGTCTATGTTCTGATCACGATTCTTAAGTATTTAAGGATTTGGACATTTTCGTTTATGAGGATGAAGAGTTTGTGTAGTGATCAGTGTACAAAGGGGATGCAGTTTTGTTAGTTGCTGTGATTTTCGGCTTTCAGGTTCTTTAGATTTTTCTATTCGTAATTCTCTTTGTCTAACGAGTAAAATTCGTTATTGAAGCCCCGATTTTCTGCTGTAAGATTCTCCGACAATTTGATGGTGAAAGTGACGTTTGATTGATAAGATTCACATTCCAATTTTGTTTTTTTTTTTTTGTTTTTTTTTTGTGTTTTTTTTTTGTTTTGTTTTGTTTTACATTTGCTTCAGTGACCAGTTGTGGCTGAAGTTGGTCACATTGGTACATGGATTGCATAAGTCTACGAGGGAAATTATATTTTTGCTTGCTTTCTTACTGCTCGTAAAGAGAATCCTCGAAGGTGATCTTTTAGTGTAAAGAAATCGTGGTGTGGAAAATTTGAAACTCTACCCTGGAAAGAAATGTTGAATGTTTCAGTCTTTTCTTCCTTGTTTCATCACGAGTGTCTCACATTTGTAGGTTTTTTTACAGGAATATAAAAGTAGTTGCACCAGGAGAGGTGGGCGCTGGTGCAAGGGAGGGGTCAAGACCTGAAAATGAAGTCAATGGCCATCAGCATGAATCCAAGCTGGAGTTATTTGGATTTTCTCTTGTGAACATTCTTGGTTTGAAGAGGTACATGCGATCTTAATTGTCATTTGCATATATGAATGTACATTAGAAAGATGAATGCACGTTCATTTACTGCATTAAGTGGTAGTTAGACATCACTGGATATGATCTCTTGCTTCAGTTTCTTGCTTTGTTGATCACCCTGGCTGGTTTATGTGGTCTGAACTGAAGCAATGGATACACTCGACAGGAGTTTCCTGCTAGTTTGAACCTGGTCTATTGTTTCCCCTGATCATGTATAAAACTGTTCTATAGTAACACGGATGTGCATTCTATCGCTTGTTGTTGTTCTTGGTGATTCTTAACTAGTATTTGTGTCTTTTTAATATATAAAATAGTAAGGAACTCTCTTTCATCCTCCTAATGTGTAAATGCATATTTTCCCCTAAAGTAATCAGTAGTATAGGTTTTCAATGAAAGATCATATTTTTCCATGCTCGATATTTTCTTGCTCATAATATGTCATTTGCTTTCAGATTGTGAAACACATTATCTTAATTGTACATGTTGTAATATAATGTAATGACTATATCTTTCAGTATGACAGGGGAGCAAGTTACAGCACCATCTAGCCCTAGAGATGGGGAGGATATTTCCATCACTCAAGGGCACCCAAAGGTATCTTCCGATTCCCATTAGCTTCTGGCTGTTTTTTTTTAAATCATACAATTGATGATTTCTTCCCTGTTGTTCCAATCAAGCACTTCTCTCTGTTTTTCTCTAAAGAAAAAAAACAGTAAAGAATTCACATCAGGCTTAGTGCGGACGAGATTGTATGAGAGAAATTAGGGAACATTCGAAAATAACTTAATATTTAATACCTTTCGAACACGTGATGCAGTGGCACACCAGTAATCCAAATGTCATGCACTAGAATTACCCCTTCTCTACTCCAGTTTTCTCGCCTTAATTCCTTGGAAAATTTTATAAACAATTCCAGACTTAAGATGGGTCTTCTTTTATCTGTTTTTACTACTTTCTGTTTGGCAATCACTGTTTTTACCTTTTATGATGATTAGATGGTTCAACTTTGTCTGAAAATTTTCAGTCATTGTTTGACCTGTCTATCATGATGTGTGCAAAAGTAAGGTTTTCTTAGTATTCTAGTCTGACGATTTTTTTCATTGTTTTCTGTAAGGATCTTTTGGGAACAGACATCATCTTTTCTGCATTTATGGGTTTCAATGATGTTACGTTATCTGCATTTTTTGCAGCCTTCTGTTCTCAAGATGGGTACAATGATGGGAGTTTTTGTTCCCTGCTTGCAAAACATATTAGGAATTATATACTATATCCGTTTCTCATGGTAAGAACGCAAAGTACTTGATTTTGCCCAACAAACTACAAAAGTCATCATGGCCTGTCTTAATCTGTTCAGCTTTCAGGATTGTTGGTATGGCGGGTATTGGACAAGGCCTAGTACTGGTATTGCTTTGTGGCTTATGTACATTCTTGACAACAATATCTTTGAGTGCTATTGCAACAAATGGCGCAATGAAGGTAATTTTGTTTTTTCTGTTATATCACCCAAGTTTTCTTTGACTAAATGTGCGTAACCATATGTAAAGATTTCCACCTTCCGTTGAGGTAATATGGTCCTTAACGGAAGTTGGCACCCCTTTTACTTTTCTTGTTCTTTTGTGATTGAACAGTAGCTAGAGCATCAAGTTTTTTTCTTCAATAACTTTTGCATAACGTTCAGGGTGGAGGACCTTATTACCTCATTGGTCGTGCTCTTGGTCCGGAAGTTGGGATTAGCATAGGTTTATGCTTCTTCCTGGGCAATGCAGTTGCAGGAGCTCTGTAAGTGTAAATTCTGGATCCTTTCAAGAAAACATACTTGGAGAAAGTCTGGAGCTTTAAGTTGCTGGTGGTCTGTCAGTTGCACATGGTCGCCAAGTGCATCTAATAAGTACTTTTGCTGCTTTCCTTCTAATTGTAGGTACGTTTTGGGTGCTGTGGAGACTTTTCTAAAAGCGTTCCCTGCTGCTGGGATTTTCAGAGGTATTACTATTGAACTTGTAAAACTTGAAATATGTGAACTAAAGCGAAGGGCTGATTGGACATCTAACATCTATTAGAAAGTCAGTTTTATTTTAATTTCATGTATTGTATTCACTTTATCGTGCTACTCTCGAGTCTCTTGACGCATGAGACTTGTTTCATATTTTGTTGGAAAAGGCAATCGTATATGCAGAAACAAAAGACTATTTTATTGATTACCCAACTTCTGAGGTGTATTTAACAAAACAATATTTTCTTTTCCCTGAGGACATAGTTATTTCCTACAAGTCGCACTTACACACGTAGCTGCATTTCCTTTTTAATGGCAGAATCTTTCACGAAGGTTAATGGAACTGCAGTTGCCCAAAGCCCAAACTCACATGACTTGCAGGTTTATGGAATTGTTGTGACTATCCTTTTATGCTTCATTGTGTTTGGCGGCGTTAAGATGATCAATCGGGTTGCACCTGCTTTCCTTGTACCCGTTTTGCTCTCCATCTTCTGCATATTCATTGGGATATTTTTGGCAAAGACAGATGATCCTGACAGTAAGTCGTTTCTGGGTATTGTTGGAAATAGGCATGGAGTTTACTTTTTCTCAAATCATTGACCTTCCTTTTATTCCCTTTATACGATTTGAACAGCTGGAATTACGGGCTTACGATTAAAAAGTTTTAAAGATAACTGGGGTTCTGCCTATCAGATGACAAATAACGCTGGAATTCCTGATCCAACGGGAGGCACGTATTGGAGTTTCAAGTGAGTTACTTCCAGAATTTTTGTTGCTTATGATAGAAAAACGCTACTTTTGATTTAAAATTATTGAACTAATTTACTGTTCAGTTTTTACTCTGAAATTTATTTACCCTTCTCTTTGCTTTTTGTCCAGTGAGTTGGTGGGTCTATTTTTCCCTGCTATAACTGGAATTATGGCTGGCTCAAATCGATCAGCTTCACTAAAAGACACACAAAGATCAATTCCTGTTGGAACGCTGACTGCCACTTTGATTACAACCTTACTGTATTTGATCTCTGTATTGTTTTTTGGAGCTGTTGCGACTCGTGACAAACTTTTGACTGATAGGTAATGACGTTACTCCTTGTTTGGTTTTTATTTTATTTCACAGCTGATCTATTGCGTTTTTTGGGCAGAAGTGTCCTGGACGAAATGCAAAAACCCACTTATCACTTGCGTGCTCTTGTTTTTAACATGGTTAAACTTGAAAGAATCCAAAAATGGCTTCATGTTGTGAATACTATACACAAAACTACTAGGGGCCTGCAAAAGCTATACTTTTCTGAGTTTATATGCATAATAAATGATTGTACCTGATATTCCTCTCAGAGAGCTGTTCTTTTAGCATTTCACGCCTAGCTTGTATCGTGACATTTTTCGATACATGCCATGAATTATTTTCCCCTATTGCAGACTGCTTACTGCTACAATTGCTTGGCCTTTCCCTGCTATTGTTCACGTTGGAATCATCCTTTCAACTTTAGGGGCTGCCCTCCAGAGTTTGACGGGGGCCCCAAGGTTACTTGCCGCTATAGCAAATGATGATATTCTCCCCATCTTGAATTATTTTAAAGTTGCAGATACTAGTGAACCTCACATAGCGACGCTTTTCACAGCATTGATCTGCGTCGGATGTGTTGTTATTGGAAATTTGGATCTTATCACACCAACTGTCACTATGTTTTATCTTTTATGCTATTCGGGAGTAAACTTATCTTGTTTCCTGCTCGATCTTCTTGATGCTCCAAGTTGGCGTCCTCGGTGGAAATATCATCATTGGAGCCTTTCCTTTGTTGGAGCCTCGCTTTGCATAGGTATGAATTTCCAAATACTCACTGGAGAAAGTTTCTTTTGTACAGTCTCCCTATATAATCCATTCCTAGAAAACCAATTCCAAGTCATTAGACGACGCCCACATAACTTATCTCACCTGAAGCTTGAGATGTCTTATTGTAAAGACTATTCTTGAGTTTTCCTTTCTCTATTGTTGCAGTGATCATGTTCTTGATTTCTTGGTCATTCACTGTGGTTGCCATTGCACTTGCAAGCCTTATATACAAATATGTTGGCCTAAAAGGAAAGGCCGGGGACTGGGGGGATGGTTTCAAGAGTGCATATTTTCAGTTGGCCCTTCGTAGTCTCAGGTCACTTGGAGGTGCACGGCATAAATCATTTTGCTTGTAACCATGAGCTGTATCTATTTGGTTCAAGTTGGATGGTCCGTGTATTTAAGCCAATCTCATGTATTGTCTTTTTTCCTGCTTGCAGCAAATCAAGTGCACCCCAAGAACTGGTATCCAATTCCCCTTGTTTTCTGCAGACCTTGGGGAGAGCTCCCGGAAAATGTTCCTTGCCATCCTAAGCTGGCTGATTTTGCTAACTGTATGAAGAAAAAAGGTCGTGGAATGTCGATCTTTGTCTCAATACTAGATGGTGACTATTATGAATGTGCCGAAGAAGCAAAGGAAGCATGCAAACAACTAGCCACCTACATTGAGTATAAGCGCTGTGAAGGTGTAGCTGAAATTGTTGTAGCCCCAAACATGACCGAAGGATTCCGTGGGATCATCCAGACGATGGGACTCGGAAATCTCAAACCCAACATCGTGGTAATGCGGTACCCTGAGATCTGGCGGCGGGAAAGTTTAACAGAGATCCCATCCACATTTGTCGGGATAATCAACGACTGCATAACAGCAAACAAAGCAGTTGTCATCATCAAAGGGTTAGACGAGTGGCCAAACGAGTACCAAAGGCAATTTGGAACAATCGACTTATACTGGATTGTGAGAGATGGTGGTCTCATGCTTCTTCTCTCACAGCTTCTTCTCACAAAAGAAAGCTTCGAGAGCTGCAAAATCCAGCTCTTCTGCATAGCTGAAGAGGATTCAGATGCGGAAGCACTCAAAGCAGACGTGAAGAAATTCCTCTACGATCTCAGAATGCAAGCCGAGGTAATTGTGATCACGATGAGATCATGGGACATAAGATCGGAAGGAAACAGCCAAGAAGATTCATTGGAAGCTTTTCATGCTGGACAGAGACGAATCTCAGATTACTTGGGAGAGATCAAGAAACAAGGTTCGACTCCATTGTTGGCCAATGGGAAACCGATGGTGGTGAATGAGCAACAAGTGGAGAAGTTTCTATACACAATGCTGAAACTGAACTCGACCATACTCAATTACTCGAGGATGGCGACGGTGGTTCTAGTTAGTCTCCCGCCACCTCCGTTTAACCACCCGGCGTATTTCTACATGGAATATATGGATTTGCTGGTGGAGAATGTCCCAAGGATGTTGATAGTAAGAGGGTACCAAAGAGATGTTGTCACTTTGTTTACATAGTTTCAATCTCATTTTATACCCACCAAGAATTTTAAAGAAAGAGCCTGCCCTCCTTCAAGGTCCGTTTTTTCTTCCTCTCGCCGTATCTCTACACGATTTATATTCTTTTTACAGTTTATATATACATATTTTTTCTTGTAGTATAGAGAATTCAATTTTGTTGAAAAAAATTTCAATTGAATAGTCATGCGATCTCTTGCTAGTTCCTTCAGTTTCTCTTTGTTTTGTTTTCTGCAGATGGAACATATATGAGGTTGCACTCTGAGACAATTCAATGCATTTCTCTCTCGTGGATAATGCCGTTGCAGTTCTCCTGATTTTTATTTTTTGGGAAATTTTGAGATAATCAGCTTCATAAATATCTAACAAAATGAAAGACTAAGTACGTACATGGATTATGACAGATCAATCCACTAGTCTTACAAAGTCTTCAATGAGACAACTAGTCGAACTCGTTAAGGTGTGAAGAGAAGGCATGAAATGTAACCACTTCAGTTATGCGCTCCCCAAATATATATATCTTTTAAGCGTACTCTTTATCTTTTTTCAACCATTTGTCGTTATATTAAAGTAAAACAAATCAGAGAATTACAAATCCCATCGGAATGACAAAGAACTATTTGAACTTGTAATAGCAGTGGCTTATGGTAGACAACATACTTCTCAAAAGAGAGAAGCAGAGATAATCCGCAAAAGGAACATAGAATTTATATCTTATGGAATGTTCTAGCCCTAATACAACAACAATAATGATTGACTTATTTGATACCAGCATTACATGTCCTAGACCTAATACTAATACATTAAAAGTTAATGAGATACAATCAGGCTCAAACCCATAAACAGCTAATTGGGCTTCAAAACCAGGCTTTGAGCTGTGATCCAAACCTAGAAACTTCCAGACTTCTCCTCCATCCAACGCATGAGACACGCGTCTAGCCACCACCTGGACCTTCGTCGGCGACCTACCATCTTGCCACTTCATCAGCCATCATCGAAGCAAGTTGTCGCTTCTCCGCATCTTCACACTTCTGGTCAGGTGAGAAACCACTAGAGAGAGGCAAAAACCGCTCTGATCTGGAGGATGGGGATGATGATGAGTAGAGAGGAAACTTCCTTGGATCTCCTCTAACGCCAGGTAAGGACACATGAAGCAACCTCCCGAGTCTCCAAACCATCGACCATAGAGAGCAACACTGCTGGAAACATAGCCGGACGGTACTGGAGGCAAGCAAAAAGCAAAACTGAAAACCTCCACATTAAGAAATCAACATATTTACAGAGAAAATAGACACGCCGGTGGAGTGCCGGTCGCCTGCCAAATCTTAGGGAAGATGAAGAGCCTTTAAAGATGTGAGAGCACTTTTTTAAGAGAGAGAGAAAACTCGTTTTTTAATTGAGATTTCTCTTGAGCGTACTCGATTGTAAAATCTAAAAGAAAAACCCTGACCAACTTTAATAATAGTCTTTCAAAAAATAGAAAAAAAATCCAAATGTGGATGTGTTATAGTAAACTTCAGCTAGTAAATTCTGTAACGGAACCTTGAATCGATGCTTATGAAAACACAGATTCAACTCATCTTACTCAAGCATAGATTGAAGAAACAACTTGGTAGATAAGAGATCGAACAAGAACAAATTCCAGCAAAAGATTTAGAGAGAGATTCACAACATTATTTTTCTGATTAGCTTCCAAAAGATGTTACCGTCTGTTTTTATAAGCAAATGAAAACGTAACCGCCTTAACGGCTTCAACGAAGCCCACAACTAACGATCGTTAACTTCAGCTCCGTAACGTTTTTCTTCTTCCAAAATTCTGTAACAAATCTTCCCTCCCAGAAGAATCTTGCCCACAAGATTCAATTGTATGATGCTTCATCCATTTCATACTTTTTTATTTAAAATACCAATCCTTGCCAAGCTTTTCTCTCTTTGATAGTGTAATCTCATAAGTTTTTTGAACAGCCTGAAATTTTTCTCTTCCGTCTGGATTCTTGCAAGGACGATGTCTCACAGCAAACTTCATATATTGGCACTTTTGTTTATCCTCCTCACAGTTTTGAATCTATTTGGATATACTAGATATCTCTTTCTTTAGGTCATGGCTTGAAACATCATTCAACAATATTTCTAGAGTTTTGCAAGCTTCTTCTTCAAAAAGATCCAAGAGTTTCCCAGCCAACTCTTCACCAAAGCTCCCACAAATCTGTTTATGTCTGCATCCAAAATCTGCTTTACCAGACTCTTGATAAAGAAATTCCATTGATTTTGGAATCTGAAAATGGCAAACCATTCTGACATCCTTCTTATTTATACCCATTCTGAAAATCACTGTGGCCTTTGTATAGACTGTACACAATCTTACCTCGTCCAAAGCTATAAGCTTTGGGGTACCCAACAGTCTCTCTAAAAGTTTTCCACAGTCAATGTCTTCATAGATCTTGTTCGTAAGCTGTGTTGCTTGAGTGGATGAGAGATACTCCAGAACAATATGTTTCTTCTTCAGCACCATGATTTGTTTTTCCATCAAAGATATCAAAGAAGAAACAACAAGCACGATTCTTGGCTTAGCTAGTGCAAGTATATGATAAGAGTTTGGTTTTCCTACTCCCATAGGCATCAAGCAAAAGCAATACTTTTCAGATACAACAACTTGAGTATCCTCCAAGGTACATACCACTGAAACATTTTCACCAAATGAATACAGTTCCTTTTCCATTTCTTCCAAGTAACCCTGAAAATCAAAAACCTCAACTCCCTTTGTTGCTACCTTCTTGTTTTTCCATCTGTGCCACAAATACAACCCATGTTGTTGTAACTTCCATCGACAAATTGACAATCCAAAGTTCTTGACTTGATTTGAAACAAACCGTCTTGTCAATCCCTCCTTGTGTACCTTTTGATGCGTTGTATCACACCATTGTTGTGTAGTTTGGAAAGGATTACTCCTTGTTGATCTTTGATGCAGTATAGTGAATTCTTGGACCAAAGAACAAGAGAATGGCTCAATCTGATGCAACTCTTGGTAAAACTTCATTTCATTAGCAAAATGCAACATATCGTCTTGAAGTGTAGATGTGTCTAGCATATTTTTTCCCACCAATCGGTTCTACCTCAAGAGAAACAGAGATGGTTTGTGGCTTACCCAAAATTTCATCAACTTCTTGATTATTTGAGAGTACAATTTGCTTTACACAATACCTATTCATGTCCTTTATCGAGTCGAGTCTTGTTCAGATCGGCTACGATTTTCGATTCACAACTCTTTGGCTCTTCTGGGAATTCAATTGCAGGTTCTTGGTTCTTAGCGTCAGGCTCCGGAACAACGATCGGCAAAAACATGTGGTCGATTTGAAGATTGAGCGACTTACACAATCGACGAATTGATTCACGTACTTCGGCAAGTTTATGATGGCAGTTGTTGAAACTTGCAGCAAGTTCCATGTCCATGGCTTCCGTTTGTGCAAGCAAGTTCCACGTCCATGGCTTCTGTTTGTGCCAGGATTTCATCTAATTTTGATCCCCTTAAACGTCTCGATTTTGTCTCCGCCATTACCGAGGATGACGAAGCTCTGATACCTTTGTTACAGTAAACTTCAGCTAGTAAATTCTGTAATGGAACCTTAAATCGATGTTAATGAAAACACAGATTCAACTCATCTTACTCAAGCATAGATTGAAAAAACAACTTGGTAGAAAAGAGATCGAATAAGAACAAATTCTAGAGAAATATTTAGAGAGAGATTCACAACATTATTTTTCTGATTAGCTTCCAAAAGATGTTATAGTCTATTTTTATAAGTAAATGAAAACGTAACCGCCTTAACGGCTTCAACGAACACCACAAACTAACGATCGTTATCTTCAGCTCCTTAACGTTTTTCTTCTTCTAAAATCTTGTAACAGTAATCAATCAAACAAGTTTTTAGCAAATTTCAAATGACACATAGATAACAAGTCATCTAAGAAGTGTAATACGAATTTGGAAAGTGGGAAATTAATGAATTAATAAGTTTGATATTTTTTTTATGAGAATTAACTATATCCCAAAAAATAGAAAAATTCAAAACCATTGAATATTTATAAAACACATTTACCTAATAATATTTTTTTTGTTAAAGTTTTCATTAATTAAATACGGAACTCAATCCATTACAATTTACTGAGCTCATTGAGCGTAAACAAGAATTAAAAACAGCAAAAATTAAGGCACAATGAGCAAGAGCCCAAAGAGACAAAACTCTAGCTGCTTCTAACTTAGGAGAGTCGTCGTTGCCACCACAGAGGAGAGGATCGCCGCCGCTAATACAAGTCACCCTAGCCTAGCCTCAAAACTGCTACCGACAGAGATCTAGCCGCCAGACACAGAGACCTAAAGCCACGTGTGGGAAACGTTCCAGCAGATGAGCATCGCCAACGTACGAACCGCCACGCCGCGAGCCCGCGAACGAAATCCAACCGGACGAGCCAACAGAGGGACGAGGGAAGACGTCATCGGAGAGCACACTTGCCTCAACCACCGCCACTGAGACAAAAGCGAGAGCCGACGAAGAAGGCCCTCCAAGCCGCGAAGAGAGAGAGAGAGATCTGGGCTATCTCTCTCTTAAATCTAACCTAAGAGACAGCGACAGAGGCACGCCCACCAGAGCCGCCGCGGGAGACTCAATCGTGGCCACCGACCGGGTCTAAAGAGCTACCGGCCACCGAGAAGGACAGCGAATCTGCGCTAAGAAGCCTGAGGGAGGATCTGCGAAAAGGTGGCTCACCACAGAAAAATGTACAGGTCCGAACAAAATCATTAATAGATGTTGGCATATAATTAGCTTGCCTTTTAGACAAGGAAGGCGTGAGAGACATGGGAAACAAACTCACCACACACGCCTCGATTTCGCCACCGTCACACTTTTTACATCAAGCCTTTAATTTTTGGCTTGCGAGGAAGCCTAAAATCCCAAACAAAAAAGAAACGAAAATTAATAAAGGAGAAAGCCAGCCATGAGCTAAAACATGTAAAATTAGGGTTTTAGGTACAAAAAATTTTAGATAAATTTATGTCACCAAAATTAAAAAGTTGTGGTATAATATAATAATTTAAGGGACATAAAAATTTCTTTTAGCTTTAGGCACCACATACATTTAGGATCGGCACTACTAGCTAGTATCTTTATTACCAACTCAACTATGAATTAAGAATTTTTCAAGACAACACTATACCTAGCAAATATTTGGAAAAGTTATATTGCTAAACTTTGTTTATTTTTGTTATTTGTTTCGACTAAAACATAAAAAATTGTATATTCTAACTTTATATTAATATTTGTGAATAATCAGTTTCAAATCAGATATTTTTTGTATTTTAAAAACATACATAACTTATTAAATTTTATAAAAATATTCTCCTAAAAAAATAAGAAGTTAATATAACCAAATAAATAGAAGATAACAATTTCGAAAGGAAATCAATAAAAAAAAAATATAAACTTCTCATTTTCGATTTCTCTCTTCTTTCTCCCTATAAACCTTATTGTTCCAGACCTTTAATCTTCTTCCTCCTCGACGGTCGGTGGCTTTGGCAGTCTCCGTCGCCGGCCATCACCCTTTTGTTTTCGTTTTTTCTTCATCTATGGCGGATCTGTTTTGATATCTCCTTCTTTTAGATTATGTGTGTTTGTCTTACCTCTTCCTCTCCTGTAAAAAGTCTATTTCCGACAACGGGGGTTTTCTTCATTCCAACGCCGAAGTTTCTCTGTGCATGTTATCCTCAGTGCCTCTCGCTGGTCTTGCCTAAGAAAAGACAGATCTGAGATGGTTTTGAGGTGCTTAGTCATGTGGTTGGTTCAAGTTTCATGGGTGGAATCCGGTCTGGTTATGGGTTTAATGTGGTTTGGGAAGTGGGTTTGACACATGCAGAGGTCTTCGATAAGGGGTAGTCTCAACTGCTTCAGATCTTGGAGGGAATTAATTGTTTGGGTATGATTTTGTTCAGTGTATTAGATATTGAACTTGTTTATCTCTGCCCAACAATGTTATGTTAGATTGTTTTATCGGACTGGTTTAAGATCTCTTAGGATGGTTGGTTAGTGTTTTAGTACAAGCTTCGACTTCTTCGTGCTTTGTTTCTTCTCTACAAGAATTAAAATATCGGATTGAATTGTAATCTGATTTGTTTGCGATCTCTGTCAAGTTATCGATTGTGTTTCGATACAACCTTGCAAAAATTTCTGCTGCTTCACGAGACGTATGCTCTTTAAATTCTGAAATCTAATCCCATCACAATGAAATTAAAGCGAGCCTTTGTTTTTGAAGTTTGTTCAGTTGGTTGTAATCTTAATATTTTACCAACATCTGTTTGTTCTTTTGTAACTCATCTTTTAATTATAAATATATCTCTTGAGGAAAAAAAAACTTCTCATTTTCAATGATGTTTTGTATTTATTGTTTATTATATTTTGATTATATATTTGAATTGTATTATCACATACGTAGACCATTAAATTATAATAATATTTTTTAAAATGTTATACTTAAAAAATAAATGAAAAACTAATATATATTACTATGTCTACATGTTTATATATATCATAACTTATGGTGTATATTTAATTTTTTCATAAACAATATATGTATTTGTTTCACTTTTTCCAAATAATATCTATTCTATTTAAACAGAGTTTATCTACTTAAAAAAGTCATATTGAACTGTTTCATTTAATGACTAGACAAATAAATTAAATATATATGTAACTTAAAATATTTATTTGAACTAAATTGAAAAATATATAAAATTAACGTTCACGTGCATATAACTTTAAGTTAGTTAAGTATGATATTTTTATATTTATTGAATTTACTTTATACAAAATCACAATATCCACAAATATCATTAAAAACTAAAAAAATCAGTTAATAGTTTTAATAATAAGCTAAATTTGTTTAAATTAAACAAATAATATTTAAAGATATAATTTTTTGTATTATAAATTTCACAAATCCTAATAATATTTTTAAAATAATTATCGATCATAAAAATATCTAAAAACTAATACCAATTCCAACAATATTTTAACCTATTAGATATTATCATATTTTTATAATCTAAATAGTTAGTCGCTAAAAATTTAAATAAAAAAATATTTGTGCTTAGCACGAGTTTAACGCTAGTATTCTTTTAAAACATGGTTTATCTACTTAAAAAGTTATAGTAGACTATTTTCTAGGATGATTTAAATTAAATATCTCTAACCAACTAACTAAGGTATTAAATATAAACATTTAATTAAATAATCATATTAATCAATTAATTTTCGTCCATATTTATTATATGTATAATATAATAAATTTTAAATATAAACAAAAATATCTCTAACAAATTGATTAAGGTATTAAATAAAAAT
>OVAU01001678.1:0-14142 GCA_900406315.1 Biscutella laevigata subsp. laevigata
TATAATTACTATAATTTAAATATAATTTTTAGTACATGATACTCATATATTAATTACAATAATTTAAATAGAAGTGTTAGTATTGGATTTTTAGGTACATATATAGATCTAATAAATATAACAATAAACCAAATTATATTAATATTGGATTTATGTTTTTAGCATAAATATGTTTTAAACAATTTTTATCAAAAAATCATTTAAAATTTTATCTTCAATATAATGGGGTGACGGGTTAATCAAATGGGTAATCATGATCCATAAAACAAAAAAATATATAATTAAATAAATTTATAGAAAATGATTTAGTATTATTTATTAATCATATATATAATTTTTAAATATAGTTTTATCGTGATATTATAATTTATAAACGCATCATCCAATGATACGGGTCAGTTTAGTTCGTTTAGTATTTCCTAGAACTTTATTGGATTCTGGTTTATTGCATTTGCAATGCCGGCAAAATCAGTAACTTGCAATCTCAGGTCTCAAACCGGTCTTGATTAGAATTTCCATCCGGTTTTACCTGAACCGGATTTACCTGAAGCCGCCACCCATTTCGTTGCTTAGGTTTTACA
This sequence comes from Biscutella laevigata subsp. laevigata, assembly GCA_900406315.1. NCBI lineage: Eukaryota > Viridiplantae > Streptophyta > Magnoliopsida > Brassicales > Brassicaceae > Biscutella > Biscutella laevigata. The sequence continues at coordinate 582 of OVAU01001678.1, forward strand.
GAGTAACTTATTATTCTCTTTCACGCCGAAACTCACTGATTCATCTTTCTCCGATTCTTCGAGAAAACCCTAATTTTAGCTTTGTGTTCTTTTTGTTTCGCCATGGAAGACGACAAGAGCAACCCCAAATTGCCGATTCCTGGAAAGAGAAATATATTAATCACCAGTGCTCTTCCTTACGTCAATAACGTTCCTCATCTCGGAAACATCATTGGATGTAAATTTGAATCCTACCTTCATATTACCCTTTATTTCTTCTTCTTATCTGATTTCGTGTAGAAGTATGTCAGTGTGTTGTTTACGAGTCCTCAGATGAAGTCTCCTTTTTTTTTTTCTTTTTTTTTGTCAGCTGAAATCTCGTTTTCTAAACTGTCAAATTTGTTTTTTTTTTCAGATGTAGATATCAGTTTAGCTTTTAAATCACCAGAATCTGATTTTGCATTGATTGATATATCCAATTGCTAAATCTAATTTAGACGAGTAGCTAAAAACCAGAGGAAATTGACACACGACTGATAAAGACAGCTAGTGACTCAATTTGTGGCTGTTTTTTAGGTTTCTTTCTGGGTTTATGAACGTTCTGGGTGTGTTTTTCGTACAGGTGTTCTGAGTGCTGATGTGTATGCTAGATACTGTCGTCTTCGTGGCTATAATGCGATATATATATGTGGAACTGATGAATATGGGACTGCTACTGAGACCAAAGCTCTGGAGGAGAAATGCACCCCCAAGGAAATCTGTGACAAGTAATTACCTTCATTTCCTGTTTTTGTTTGTTCTAGTGTTGTTGTGTGAGATTATGTTTCCACATGTCATCATCTGCTGACTAAAATGTATATCAGTTATTTATCTCTACTCATGGTTTATGGTATCTAAATGTTTCTTGAAGTATTTTTTTATTAGGGGATTTATAATGTGTAGGTTAATGAGATTTGTATCAAGATGAGATGTCTGAATCTTAATTGTATATCTTTGTTTGACTTTAGCGAGAGAAATGTACACAAGTCTTAGCAGTCTTTCAGGAATAGAGAACCTTTTAGAGATCTTTGCTGAAGTATGATGCCATGCCATTTCAAAGATTTCTCAGACTTTCAAAGTCATTTCTGATGCGTTGGTTTATTTGAATCCTTAGGTACCATGCCATTCATAAAGAAGTTTATGACTGGTTTGATATAAGTTTTGACAAGTTTGGGCGAACTTCAGCTCCAGAACAGACAGAAGTGTGCCAAGCAATTTACAAGAAGTTGTTTGAAAACAACTATCTTTCTGAAAACACTATGCAGCAGGTGAGTGATTTTTCTTAAATGCCAGTTAGTCTTATTTGATTGCAAGCTCATCCATATCTTCGTCTTAAGCTAAAGGATATACACCACTCAGTTAGTGGGGTCTTAAGTCTGCACTCTGAAGTTTTTGTTGCCCATTGTTTGTCAGCTTTACTGCGATACATGCAAGAAGTTCTTAGCTGATCGGCTTGTTGAGGGTTCCTGTCCATTTGAAGTATGTAACTATGATTCTGCTCGTGGAGATCAGTGCGAAAAATGTGGAAAGCTCCTGAATCCTACTGAACTCAAAGATCCGAGGTGCAAGGTGAGCTATACTTGTGAAAGATTTTCAGTCAAAACACGCTTACTTTTATGTGGAAACACGTTGCGCAGCAGCACTAGTTAATAAGTGAAGACTGTTATCATGCGAGAATTTGCAATTATAAAGCTCTCTAACAGTACATGTTATAATTTATATTACTGGTAATGGCTAGCTCATTTTGCTTCCTAAATTGCGAATACTTGTGTTTTATCTCTCAAACAGGTCTGTAGAACCACACCCCGAATTCGCGACACAGACCACCTGTTTATTGAGCTTCCGTTGCTGAAAGATAAGTTGGAAGAGTATATTAACGAGACATCTGTTACTGGATCGTGGAGTCAAAATGCTATTCAAACGACAAATGCATGGCTTAAGGAAGGGCTTAAACAGAGATGCATTACAAGGGATCTAAAGTGGGGAGTTCCTGTTCCACATGAGAAATATAAGGAAAAAGTAAGAATATCTCTACTATTTAATCTCTTAAACATATTAGCTTACTTTTACTAATTCAAATTGTGGTTATAGGTCTTCTATGTCTGGTTTGATGCTCCTATTGGGTATGTCTCAATAACATCATGCTACACATCTGAATGGGAGAAGTGGTGGAAGAATCCTAAGAATGTGGAGCTTTATCAGTTTATGGGGAAAGACAATGTGCCATTTCACACAGTGAGTATTTAATATTTCAGAATTTTGTTTACCGCCACTGTCTCAGTTTTAGTCATTTCCTTTTTCTTCATACTTTCCTCTGAAATAGAACGCCAGAAGTTAAGAATATACCTGTATGTTCCTCGATTTTCAGTGACCAAGACTTGTTCTGCTTTGAATGTCTTGGTAGGCACATATATCTGATATTTTGTAATTTTATTTTTCTGACATCTTCTGGAATTTATATGCTCATAAGGGTTCCTGCCTTTATCTAATGAATACCCATTTTTTCTATATTATGAAATGACCGGTAGCCTTTCGCAGTTTCCCTCACCTTGTCTATTTTGTATTCCCCCTCCTCTGGTGAAGCATATAACCTATAGATCTGCATTCTTTTGGGATGACAAACTGTGCCAGTCCCAGTATTAACCTTTTGATCATTGTTGTTCAGTGCAGAGAGATTAGGCATTCTGTTGATTGCGTCTTTGATGTCTGTTTGTTTGATTAGATTTACATTCTCTTGTTTGGTTCCTGTCTTTTCTGAAATCTGAAGCTATCCTCAAGGTCTCCTCTGAGAAATGTTTATCTTTATTAATCTGACTGTTTCAACTGCCAATTTGTTGCTATGCAGGTGATGTTTCCATCTACGCAGCTTGGAACTGGGGAAGATTGGACACTGATGAAGACAATAAGTGTGACTGAATATTTAAATTACGAAGCTGGTCAGTTACTGTTCACCATGGTTCTCAGTAAATTGGAGTCGATATCTGATTTTATGTTAAATTCATTTTTTGCTTTGCTTTTTCTGCCATTCGTAGAAAACGAGAACATGATTTTTTTGTATGGATTTTCAGGAAAGTTCTCCAAGAGCAAAGGAGTTGGAGTGTTTGGTAATGATGTAAAAGATACAAATATCCCTGTCGAAGTATGGAGATACTATTTGCTGATCAACAGGCCTGAGGTAACTGATTACTGCTTCAAAATGGATTTTTTGTGCATTCGTCATGGATATCAATAAGGGGGGAGATATTACCAATACTGATTGATTCCGGGGATTGACAATCCAGGTTTCTGACACATTATTTACGTGGGATGATTTGCAAGCAAAACTGACTGGCGAGTTGCTAAACAACCTAGGCAACTTTGTTAATCGAGTTCTGAGTTTTATAGCAAAGCCTGAGCCTGCAGGTTGGTTATTTCTTTCTGAATTAAGTATTGGGTTTCCTTATGAATGGTAGCTATAGATGACTTTTGTGATTGACATATCCAATTTAAGTATTGGTTATTTCTTTCTGAATTTAAGTATTGGGTTTCCTTATTTGTGGGACATCAATCCGTTTTTGAATGTTAGCTTCTGATTACATGATTTCTTTTTCCAATTTTTTTGAATAAAATGATATAAAGATGCATCTGGCTTGCAAGATTCTGACACTAGGATTCTGTTGAGCTAATATAAATCTCTTTCGGATAACTTCTCTCAATGTGAAGTAGTATGGACATGGGATGATCCAACGAACATAGAATGGATCTTAAGATCAAGTCGGTTATACATCTATTCATACACTAGGGTAATTATGAATTCTAAAGTATAGAATTAGGTCAAGGGTTTCATTTACACCAAAAGTTATTCGGACACGAGGTTACTAGATATTCTAGAATATTAGATTCTCATATAAAACAGTTAGTAACACTTGGAAACTTGCGGGAATCCTGTTACCTTCTTAGTGATGCTCTTGGAAAAAAGTTGACATATCTCTGTCTCTAATATCTGCCCTGCCTTACTACATTATGTTCTAAACTGATGTGAAGGTTACGGGTCTGTCATTCCTGATGCTCCTGGTGCTGAATCTCATCCTCTAACGCAATCACTGGCTGAAAAGGTTGGAGATTTGGTGAAGCAGTATATTGAAGCCATGGAAAAGGTGAGGAATATGAAATGAAGTTTGGTATGGATTTCTTATTTTCATTGCCTAGATGGTTATGTCCAGTGGTTAATAAGCTGGCGGGACTACTCACCAGGTGGGAGCTTTGGTTCCTCCTCTCCTTTGTAAGAGTGTATGGGCTATTGGGCCAGTCAGCTATGGCTCAAATGAGATTACAAAAAAATGGTTATGTTCTTCTGTTCATTTGATTCAGGTTAAGTTGAAGCAGGGACTGAAAATTGCTATGCTCATTTCGGGTGAAGGAAACGCATACTTGCAGGTATTTCTATTCTCATCAACAAACTATATACAAGCTTTATTGGCTGTTCAGTCTAACAAGCTATGACTGTTTTTTTCGGGTGTCACTTATAGGATAGCAAATTTTGGAAACTTTACAAGGAAGATAAACCTTCTTGTGCAATTGTTATACGAACTGCTGCTGGTTTAGTACACCTTCTTGCACAATTGTTAGAACCTTTCATGCCATCCTTTTCGCGTGAGGTCAGTCTGGTAGATTGTTTTTGGAAACATCGAATAGAATGTCAAGCGTGATTAGTGTTGTTGTCTCATGCATTTTATAGGTATGCAAACAGCTAAATTTGCCTCCACATTTTTCCCTCTCTGACGAGAGAGGAGAGGTGTTACAAGCAAGTAGACTGTGGGAGACTTTGCCTCCCAATCACAAGATAGGCACACCTCAACCAATGTTCAAGGAATTGGTACATGGCTCTCTAATTTTACCACAGAAATCTTGACTTGTCGTATGTTATAATGCCATGTAACATTTGAGATGTATATCATGAATTGATATGATCACAGAAAGATGAAGAAGTGCAACAGTACAGAGAAAAGTTTGCTGGAAGTCAGGCTGATAGACGTGCTAGGGATGCAGAAGCATCAAATATTGCGGCACAACTTAAGAAAACCAAACTTGCAGGTTCTGTTTTGCTATCCTTAAGTAGCTGCTAGTTATTCGTCTCGAAAGCCTGATTATGTACTGATTTGCGCTGTTTTTCTCCCAGATGCCAAGAAACAAAAGGCGGCAAAAGGTCAACCAGCTGCTGATCGTGAAATTACTATGGCAAGACTTGAAATTCGAGTCGGTAAAATTGTGAAGGTTGATAAACATCCCAAGGCAGATTCATTGTATGTGGAACAAATTGATGTCGGAAAAGATAAACTTATCACCGTTGTTAGTGGTTTGGTCAAATACATACCTCTTGAGGAAATGCAGGTTTGTTCCAAATCTCCCCGGAATCATCAACCAAAGTCGATTGTTTGTTCTTTTCCCAAGTTCAATCTAATTTATTAAGATGATGATAAATTTGTTTCTGGACAGAACCGTATGGTTTGTGTTCTTTGTAACTTGAAGCCAGCAAAAATGAGAGAGATTGTGTCAGAAGCAATGGTTCTTGCAGCTTCCAGTAGTGACGGTAGCAAGGTAGGAGTGGCACAAGACTCTCTAACCTGTTTTCATTTCGGTTTATATATACAAGTTGTCTTTTTATAACCTGAGACTTTCAGGTGGAATTGGTTGAGCCACCTGAATCCGCTAAGATCGGAGAGCGAGTTATGTTTCCCGGGTTTGAAGGAGAGCCAGACGATGTCTTAAACCCGAAGAAGAAAGTATGGGAGACACTTGTGGTGGATCTGCACACAAGGGAGAATCTTGTTGCTTGCTACAAAGATGTGCCCTTCACTACATCTGTTGGTGAATGCAAGGTTTCATCCATTAAAAATGGCACAATTCGGTGAAAATGCTCTCTTTTTTCTTGAATGTAACATTTTATCCATTTCTATCTCTCTTTGAAGGGTATAAGCGTTTCTGAGATATGATTTGAAAATCTGAATTCTAATAACGAAAAATGATTGTAAGATTCTGAACTTGGTTATACATTTTTGGTTCTTGATCGATGGTTGTGAGAAACATTCTGCTTATAAGTTCTGGTCCCGTAACTTAACGATTCCAACTGGTTGAAGTTTTCATGATGTTGACGTTTTTCTTTACCATCATTTTATTTCGAGTTTTGTGAAGAAAAAAAAAATCCTCTATTGTTAAAGCGCGGGTTGAAATATCACAATGAAGACGTTTACAAGTTTCGCTGTCACATTGCTGATTTAAATGAGTGTGTAATTACAATATGAACAACTCTTCCATTAACTAAATAAAAAGAAGGTTTTCATCACCTCTTCCACTCTTACCAACGCGCCTAGCGCTAGATCGTATAATTTATACCCGGGTTATTTCTGATTTGGAATCTCTGATTTTCCAAAATTTTCCTTAATTTCGTTCAATTTCGTCGACCGCAAAATCGAAGCTCCAACAACACCTCGCCCGACCCCGACCGAGTTTATACGTTCTGCTTAGTCGTCCCCTACACAGCGTATACGTTTGTGTAGCCATTCATGAGCACAGTTTTCTCATTTTTGCCAGGAAATTACAGGATTTGTGATAAACATTTATAATAATTCGAATGACAACTGGTCAACTGGTACAACTTAGAAATGTTGTATTTATAATAATTCGAATGACAACTGGTCAACTGGTACAACTTAGAGATATTGTATTTATAAGTATTTGAATGACAACTGGTCAACTGGTAACTTAGAGATGTTGTATTTATAATAATTTGAATGACAACTGGTCAACCGGTACAATAATTCAAATGAATTTTCCGTTTTTCGCTCCATCACAGAGACATCACCAACTTAAGAAAACACAACATTAAAGAAAGAAAAGTTTATAATAAGAGGGGAGAAGCACCAATCTACTAATTAAGGAGCAAATGTATGTTGATCACTCCATAAACATAAGCATAAATATATGCATAAACGCTGAAACAAAAGCATAAACATAAATAAACTAACACCAACTGAAGTACAAACAATGTGTAATTTCACGGTCCCACAAACAAATGTGACATAGGTTATAAGTAAAAATAAGCTTGTCGGACNATGAATTTTCCGTTTTTCGCTCCATCACAGAGACATCACCAACTTAAGAAAACACAACATTAAAGAAAGAAAAGTTTATAATAAGAGGGGAGAAGCACCAATCTACTAATTAAGGAGCAAATGTATGTTGATCACTCCATAAACATAAGCATAAATATATGCATAAACGCTGAAACAAAAGCATAAACATAAATAAACTAACACCAACTGAAGTACAAACAATGTGTAATTTCACGGTCCCACAAACAAATGTGACATAGGTTATAAGTAAAAATAAGCTTGTCGGACATATCGCCATAACCATCCCAACCAAGATCACGCGGCAACAAGCCGTTCGGCCCATAATTACACCTATCACGAACATAGCTGTTTATGAGTCATCTCGCAGTCGGTCTACCCATCCATAAAACATTCCAAATACTTTCACTGATATTTCCGGTCTCCTCCATCGTGTGTGACAACATGAATTTTATAAAACAAGATAAAATGTTGAAACCCTTTTGCTTCGATTCGCCACCATTGCACAGAAGGATCAAGCCATAAACATACCGTGTTGTTTTGTTTCCTTTGTTTGCAGTGTCTGCTAACTGTTTGAATCCTTTTTTATCTTCTTTAATCACTGCTTTTTGGGGAGAAATAGTTTTCGAGTCATGTGCGGTACAAAGCTTCAACGTTTCCATCCCTGCGAAATCTCCTAAGTCGCTTGGACAAATGGCGTAACGGTTTTAAATCCCATAGATTATAAGGGGGATCATAAGGGGCTCGAGAATAAGGGAGTTTAACCATATAACATCGCCTGAGAACGTATTTAGAGTTGGCATGTTTAAAAAAGCCTTTTGACACTCGTTCGAGACTTCCAATATCGGAGAAGTTATTATCGGCGACACGAAGACAGATGTCTTGGAGAAGATGTTCAGGTAGATTATTAAGAGAAACTCCTTCGGACAACATTTTGAAAGGAATTTTTCTGTTTTTGTGAAGACAGGGTAATGGAGGAAGTTAACGGAGAGAAGAAGAAGAAGTATTTGGCTTAATAGATATATTGATTCAATGAGAGAAATGAATGACAACTAATGCTAATTTCATTATAGTTATTTTGATTGAAAGGGTGCGAACAAAGTTTTGGTTGGTTGATCCCAATGGCGTAATGATGATACAACTGGACTACTACTGGTTGGTTGGTCCGCTGAATTAATCTCGAATTAATGACGGATTTGATACAAAACCGTTTTGTACGGTTTAAATGAGGGTTTGGACATGGAAAGTGTATACAATTGAATTACTATATTCGAGAGGGTTTTCACATGGAAAGTGTATACAACTGACAACTATAATCGACAGAGTTATGCATGGAATATGTGTACAACTGAACAACTATAGTCGACAAAGTTATGCATGGAAACATGTGTTGAATGATTTAACAAACCAAACTTCCGATTAATAAACGAGTATTAAGAAACATAAATAAAAAGATAAGTAAGATTGAACAAAACATTAGGAAACATCAAGAAATAAGATCACGTAACATCTCGATTTGAAAGTTGGCAAAAACATTCAGGACAACCGTCAAAGGGCTCAAACAAGTTGCCAAAATTGGGCAACCAAAGAACATCTTGTTGTAGGACGGCGGTCGTCTGTTCTCCACAGCCGCAGTCCATGTCTTGCACATATCCTCCTAGAAGCTCAATCACCGTCGCAATACCTCCTCGTAAAAACACTAAATAAGTATTCCTGAGGTCTACCCTCTGTCTCTCCATCTCGTTTAAAGATTCAAACAACGTTGGTTTCATCAGGGTATCCAACATGTCGTAACCTTCTTGTTTGCGTTCGCCACCACCACAAACTAGAATCAAGTCATAGACATAGCGGGCTTTGAGGTCTCCGGTCTGTGCAGCGGCTTCTAATTGTTGCAGCTCTTCCGGTCGTTGCTGTGTTCTTCTTCTGTCGAAGCGGTTGGTGATTCCTTCCCAGAACAATGCCTCGAGATTACCTGTCTGTTGAAATGTGTTCATTGTGACAGCTAACCTTCTGACCACAACACCGTTTCCGAAGAGTGGAACAAAGGGGAGTTGATGCAGAGCACATTCCCGGCGAACTTTTGGTGATTTCCATTGCATGTTAAAGACTTTTGATACTTGGCTCAGTCGTACACCATCATGCATGGAAGCCTTGGCCACCCGTATCATGATTTGTTATAGTAGTTCATCGTGTAGATCAGTGAGAGAAACTTGATGTCTTCTCGCCATCTTCAATCGACAATGTGGTTGAATTCTCTGTCCGTTTTTTTCTTAATAAAGATAAGAAGAGGTGCGATTAATGTGGTGCAATTAATGAAGGAAAGGGGATGACTGTTAAATTGAGTGTATTTAATTGATTTGATACAAAATGCTACAAATGAAAAGGGATGAAGGTTAAATTAGATTTATTTAATTGATTTGATACGCTACGAGTGTTTGATTGGTTTGATAATTGTGTGTAATGATTAAAATTGGACTATACAACTGGACTAATCTATTCAACTAATTGATGTCATGGTGATATCATACATTTAATAAAATTAATTAGGCCCACGATAAAATAGTTAAGACCCAATAGTTTTAAAAAGCCTAATTGATTCTGAGATGACGAATTGCAATATTGAATGAAGTGTATAATTCCTGAATAATACTAATTGCACGTGAGTTCCCAAGTATGTCATACAAGTACAATTACAAGTACAACGTCAATTCATTGTTCCTTCCTCGGTTTCATTCAAAAAGGGTCAATTTCATTCAAAAAGAACTCTCGTCCGCTTTCCTAAAAAGGGGAAGCATTGCTATCCGCTCCTCTCTATATTTTATGAATAAAATAATGGAATATAAGTCTCTAAATGGTGATTATGTTAAATTTAGTTTATGAATGCGTGAATTATGTTTAATTTACAGTTTTGTGAATACGTGAATGACGATTTCATCAAAGTTTTAATGAAATCGTGAATTTTGTATTTCGTTTAGTGGTTTCCCGTATACAACCTTTCACATTATATGAAACCTTATACCATCTTACGACTACAATGATGTCAAATCTTTGAATTATTTGATTATGCAATAATTTTTATATAGGAACATTATAAATCATGATTAAAATACTACAATGATGTGGACAACTACAAATTATAGATTATATGTAGGTTCAACCAAAGATTCTGTAACAAGGTAAAAAACAACTGTTAAGGATATGAAACTACCATTTCTTGTAGACAACTATGTTCAGTTATTTGAATCATTTAAAATTTTCACTCCTTTCTTCTTTGTCGTTTTATGACTACATTGTCGTATCATGTATACAGACGGCGGGAATGATGGAACTCGTTAATGTTCTGTTTGTTTTATCTTTCCTCGTATATTACTTTTTTTTAAACCCTAAGAGTTTTTTTTGTTGATTTTTCTCCTTTTCCCAATCATATATTGTTGTGTGGCGGTTCTAATGAGTTTCTAAAAACCTCCGATAGAGGTCCTTTTAAATGGATTAAAGTCAGAAGCCCTAATACTACTTAAAAAACTATTTTACCAAATTTTAAGTTAGTTAATTTTGCAAAAGGACGAAATTTTTTTGTAAGTATTATGCTTTTATCATAAAGTTAGTTAATTTTGCAAAAGGTCAAAATTAATTTTGAAAATAGGCTCAAATAGAGTATGAATCACTTAGTATCTTCTCCAATGGTTTTGTATCACATCAATTATTAAATTAGCCCCCCTTTCATTAAGAGGAGCCCTTCATCTATTGCAACCCTTCTCCTCTCTCTTAAGCTTATTAAAGAAGCAGTTGTCTTCTTCAACAAAAGAAAAAACAGTCAGAACGAAAGAAAATCAAACACAGTTTGTATGGCGAACATAACTCCTTCTCTAGCTAATCTTCCCGACGAACTTCTGGCAAATATCACCATCCGTGTGGCGAGGTCGAGTATTAAAGATGGTGCATCTCTCGGCAAGGTAAACAAAGCGTTTAGAAGGCACTGGTATACTGAAGGCGTTCAAAGGGAATGTCATCTCGGTTCCATGGAATTTGTTCCCGCCATAGGAGACAGTGCAGAGATTACGAGTTTAGCCGTATCCATGACATAGTTTTGTCAGGCCGAGAATCCCGATGCACTCTACAGGGAAGGAATCACTTCCTACTTCGACAAAAGAAGAACAGAGAGAGTAGATGAAGGTCTCGCACAATTAGAAATCGCTGCAGAGAATGGTCACATCAAAGCGCGGTTTCTCTACGGCATGATTCTAGCTAGTATGTTCGGATCTCGAAAGAAGAGACGAAGGTTTCAACATTTTGGCTACGCTAATGCAACCAAGTTTGCTAGAATCCATGCGTCGGATGGCGCGACTGAGTNAATGAGTGACGATCTCACAGATAAATATTTACCAAAGTTACAAGGAGGTGCAAGTAAGGCCGTTGATATTCTGGTGGAGTATCATGTTGATAGCGACTGTGAAGATCCAGACGGCAACCGCGATTATATGGACGCAACGTTTCGATGGAGTGTCGAAACAGTCGCGCATGATCCCCTAATGATCCCATGTGTCAGAAATATTTCTAGGACCGTGAAACGCGTCTCTCATTTCATACACTTTATGCACCCTTTATAAACCCTTGGCTTTAATGGTTCAACCATCCTGTTTATTAAAGCTACGTCTAGTTGTTCCAATTGTCCATATTTCCTGTCTTATAGTTTTCTAGTCGAGCAGAATTTCGTGTTTATCAATCAATCATAATTTGCACATAATTTAATTAATTAATTTGTACAATTTTGAGTTGTTACATAACATTAATTTAATTTACAACGCGTCATTTAAATCCCCATTTAAACACATCCTTCTTCTCTTATGCAATACGGTTTTGGGTCAAATCAATTCAATGCTCGCATTAACCCACTCTAAAACTGTAGTCGTCGAGTTGTATAATCATTAATCTCAAACGAGGATGACGAACCCTAAAGTCTATTTGCATAGTTTGAAATTCCAATTGCATCATTATATCTATTCAACCCACTACCTACTACTTCTTCTTCTATTCATTAAATTGCTCCATTATCTCGTATTAGAAAAACTTCCAAAACAATTCAATTAATTTGGAAGACGAAAGAAAAATCGAGAAATACGAATCACTTAATATCTTTTCATTAAGAGTCTTTCATTAATTGCAACCCTTCAATTTTCCTCTCCTGGTTATTAAAGAAGCACTTGTCTTCTTCAACAAAAGAAATCAAACACAGTTAGTATGGCGAACAAAACTCCTTCACTGGCTGATCTTCCCAACGAACTTCTGACAGATATCACAATTCGCGTGGCGAGGTTGAGTGTTAAAGATGGTGCATTTCTCGGCAAGGTAAACAAAGCGTTTAAAAGGCACTAGAACACTGAAGGCAATCGAAGGGAATGTCATCTCGGTCCCTTGGAATTTGTTCCAGCCATAGGAGACAGTGCAGAGATTACGAGTTTAGCCGTAGCCATGACACAACTTTGTCAGGCTGGTAATCCCGATGCACTCTACAAGGAAGGAATCACTTCCTTATTCGACAACAGAAGAAGGGAGAGAGCAGGTGAAGGGTTGGCACAATTAGAAGCCGCTGCAGAGAAAGATCACATCGAAGCGCAGTATATTTACGACCTGATTCTAATCTCTTCCGGTGTCGAAAGAAGAGACGAAGGTTACAACATTTTTACAACATTTTGGCTACGCTAATGCAACCAACGTCGTTGCGAGGATTCATTGTTCGGATGGCGCAACTGAGTGACGATCTCACGCGAAAATATTTAGCAAAGTTACAAGGTGGTGTAAATAAGGCCGCTGATATTATAGGGCAATATCATCTTGGTTGGAGCCATTGCCACTATGAGGATTTATTCGACAACCAGGACTATTTGGACAGTGATATGTCCTGATTTTAGTGGTTCCAATCCCATCTTTTGATGAGATTCTGATGAGATTCTGAACCAATTTACAAGTTATTAATGTGGTTTTGGAGGTACTTTGTCCCCTTTCAGGTTTTCACAGGTCTAGAGAGGAAATTCGAGAATAGGAGAGTTCTTGGAAGCTTTTGGAGAAGTTCTGAAGAAGTCTGTCTCGTCTGGGAAGCAGTTCGATCGAACGCCTACCAGGTTCGATCGAACCTCCATTCCGAGCAAGACCCATTGGGCCCGATCCGTAAAGAACGAGACCCAAAAGGAACTGAGTCCAAGTTCGATCAAACCTCATTGAGTTCAATCGAACCTTACCCAAAGTTGAAACTGTTAAAGACTGACGGAGAAATCCGGGATCCGTATTGAAGATCAGATCAGGTTCGATCGTACCACACTATGTTCGATCGAACCTCGNCAGAAACTTCGTTTTGAAGCCCAAGCCCACATGGATCCTGATGACGTCACCTATCACTAGACGTTTTTTCCTTATTATTTTCCAGTTTATTGTTTTCT
>OVAU01001679.1:0-14139 GCA_900406315.1 Biscutella laevigata subsp. laevigata
CGTCCAGGAGTTGCAACCACAATATCTGCTCCTCTTTCTAACTCCCTCAGCTGAGGACCCTTTGGTGCACCACCATACAAACACTGAAACAGAGATAACAAGACAAGACATTTGATTATACGTTAGAAGGATACTAAACAAGTAGCGTGTTGAAAAATTTACAAGTTTCAGAGACTTCTACTTACCGTACACGACAATCTTGAAGACCTCCCAAATTTAACAGCTTCAGCTTGGATTTGTGTGGCCAGCTCCCTCGTTGGAGACAATACCAAGATTGTTGGGCCCTTTCGTGAATCATTTCGGATGCGTTGAAGATGCAAAAAGCCAGGAATCAAGTAACCCAAAGTTTTACCGGAGCCAGTTTTGGCAATGGCTACTATGTCCCTACCTTGCATCGCAATTGGCCACGACTGAGCTTGAATTGGAGTTGGAGCAGAGAAACCTGCACTGAGTACCTAAGAAAACAGAAAACAAGTAGGGCCTATGAGAAGAGGAGTACGGAGATACGCGTTGGCTTATGGAATGGTGGCTCATGTCAGAAGAAGCACCATCCCCCATGTGCAGGCGGCAAAATATTACTGATGAAACCTGCAGCAGGAGGACGCATCTTCTTCTGTCTGGACCCAGTGGTGAAATGAATCACCACACCATTAACCGGCCTAGCCACAAGCTTGGATGATCTGGGAAGCCGTTCCCAAAAACTTTGGTCCACCAAAAAGGTGCACTCCAAAATAATTTGCAACGACCTCAAAGAAGTGGGTCACAGTGTACGACATTAGCTCTTCCCAGAAGCAAACATCGCACCTGGGAAAAAAAGAAAGAGAAAAGGATCCATATGGCATACAACTTCGACACTAAATGTTAAACCTAAGACGAGTTTAGCTCGGTGAAAAAACAAGTCTAATATTAGGAAAACTGAGCTAGACCCATAAATTAGACCCCCAGCGTAAAACTCAATATAGATAGAGGTTATTGGTAGAACAGTTATAACTAAGAAAAAGGTTTTTTGAGAGTTCATAACTCATTAGTCTTTTCAATCTACTATAACAATAATTTCATACCTCCCGTAGAAGCTCAGGAGGAAAACCAGTAGCTTCAAAGGACATTAGAGGTGGTGGTACATTCCCCCCCTGAAGAAAAAGAGAAGAAATAAAACAGATTTAAGAGCCTCTTCCCATGTACTATGAAATGAAGTTGTGCAACGAGATGAACAGCACAGTATTTGAGAGGGAACAAAAGTGGTCTACCAAAATCATGAGATCAAAACGACAGTTTAAAAGAAACTTACATTGACAGTAATCTCATGACGGCGGCAATAGGCCTCCGGGGAAAGTTCATTTCCTAGAGCTGATGAAGGAATAGGGCCTCTTGCAGATGCACAATATGCAGAATTCCCAACTCCATTAGCAGCACCATTCGAATATGGCGGTCCAAACCTACCACCCTGGGAGAAAAAAAGAGGACCAAAATAACACAAAAAGTATTAACAAATAGGAAGGAAAAATGCTATGGAAGATAAAACCAAAAATTAGTACGAAGAAAAATGTTAGATTTTAGAGACAATTGGTGAGTACCTCGGTAAACCCCGACCGAGACTCGACCTTAGGCCCACTGTCAGAGCTTCTAGTGTACGAGCCATCATCCTTGGCAGGAGCATAGCCCCGATTAGGTAGGGAAGTCGAGGAGGGTTGAATCTGAAGAGAAAGCGGAGGAGGTTGAGAGGAGGCTGGTTTCTCATACTGAGTAACATTGGTCTCAGGATTCCAAAAGTAGAGATAGCCAGTTTTGTCATCTACAAGGCCTTTCCAAGGCTTGGGAAGAGAAGCGTCCTCGGGTGCATAGCGGACAGCAGTAGCGGTAGCAGCCATGGCAAGCAAACAAAAAAGTTCTGCAAAGGGAAGTTGTAAAAAGCAATGAATAGAATCGTTATCAAGAACTTTAAGCTAATATCAAGCTTATGTTCGTTTTTAGATATATAGGAATCTCTGTGAAATTGCAAAGCATCCGAAATACAATTCGACGAGATATGAGGAGAAAGCAACGGGGTTCGATCTAACCGCAGGATTAAATTCAATCAAACGAAAGCAAAATAGACAGATCAAATACCAGATTCAAGGAAACGAGACGGCGACTCAAATCAATATCTCTAAACTCGAAGCTTTGAGATTCCAATTGCCCTTATTCTCTCTATAAATCTACGCCACACACGAAGAAGAAGAAAAAGCGTAGAGAAGAGCCAGGTCAAAACAAATGGCCTCCCGTTAGGTTTATATAACCAATTCCAACAATATCTCTGTGCCGCCTCCTTCTCTTTTGGGCCCATAAATCCACTTTGTTGCAAGGCCCATTACATATTTAGAATACGAGAAATATTTGGTTAAACAGCATTTTATTTTAACTCTTAAATACTGATATATCGTATTTTGGTGCATTCTCCTATTAAATTTTATAAAAACTTAAATATCTTATAAAATTATAAAATTATATAATATCATTACCATAAATATCATAATACCACGTATATTTCTATATTTAAAGTATGTAATATTATATAGTCATTTCAGTTAAAGAAAGAAGATCACATGTAATCATATGATACTTTTATTATTTATGTTATCCTACTTATATTTATTTGATATTATTCTCATAAAAAAAATCTAATTCATATAATAAAAGAAATTAAGATTTTTTGAGTTTTTATGCTTCATAATTTTTAAAATGGATATGAAATACTCAATTTATAAAATATTATATTTTTAAAAAGTTTCACATCGACTAAAAATAATAAGAGAATATAAAATAATTTTATAAATAAGTATAATGTTCAAAATGTTGAAATATAAATCAATTTTGTCGGCATCCAAGTTACATGAATTTTGTTTTGTTTATTTAATTTCTTAACTAAATCGAATGAGTAAATTAGTAAATATTAAAAATTTATATTTTTAAAAAAATATTTTTTCGATTTAATATTGATTAAAAACATTAAATTTTAAATATTTCATCCCACGCGGTCACAATTCTAGTTAAAGTAAATTTTCTGATCTTTTTATATTTTTTAAAAAATGACTAGTTAAATTAAATAAACCCAAAAAATACGACATACTGTAATAACCAAAGGAATACCTAACGTATTGCACATAACAAAGAATTCCCTTTTTTTGATGAAAGGAAAAACAAAAATGAATATACAGTATGTATTTTGTCAATTAGAGAAATATGGTGAAATGAGAAACAAGGAGCTTTTCTGTAATGTGAATTTATATACAAAATTCAAGAAGTTTTTGGGTTTGGTTTGACTTTGAGCCTCTTGGCTCTTGTGTACAGATAAACTCCAGCCAGTGCAGTCGCGGTTCCTGTTGAGTAAAACTCAATCAATGAAATGCAATCAAATCTTATATTCTGTGTTGGTTGTTTTGGTTACCTATAGAGTTAAGAGGAGAGACTGGAGTTTGGAAGAAAAGAATGGATGATGTTATAACCACCACACGCTTCACGCAATTCCCTACTGAATGTGTGACTGGAGACACCATCTCTAGTATCATATACGATACCTGTTGGTAGCTATGCAAGCACACACCAGCCACTACAGACATGATGCAAAACTTCTTCACACTCAATCCCTTACTTATCTGTCAAACCAACACGTAATCAAAACCTCATATTAGTTCTTCATCTTTTCTCTTTTCTTTTGGACATGTGTGTTCACTTACAGCTATTTGTAACTGCGAAGGAGAAAACTTAAAGCCATCGATGAGGATTGCTACAGGAACCAGTAAGACAAATGATATTATGGTTATTACAGAGAAAAGGTTGATGTTGTCCAATGCTTCCTGTGTTCAGTTTAAACATTAGTACATTCTCATCATGACTTGGCTCTATGGAGACTGGAGAGTATACTTTTTTCAGTTTCTATTACCTTTTCAATCATGAATTTTTTACTCAGAACATTGCGTGATTGGTTCGTTATATTAGATCCCATTGCAGTGCAGAAACCAATCCTAGTTCATTCCAAAAACTTTAAACTCAAATCAATTTAAAACAATAAAGTTTGTGAGCAAGAGTTTGTTCGTACCAGTTAAAAGAAGCTTCTGTGAAAGATGCTAAAGAAACTCCAGCGACTATTGGTAACAACGAACAAACAATCCACAAACTCGGCCACTACTCGCATTAATCAATATTGGAAGGAAATCATCTCTTGTGAAATCAAAAGTTAAGATCTTGCGTACCTCATCGAGCAAGAGAACAGAGAACAAGACGGTGAAGAAAGGCTCCATAGCTTTGATTGTGTGAGTGAAAGAGACGTTTACTCTTCCCAAGCTCACGTTTGTTAACAAGTTACCTAATGTGTGAGCTGCTGCTAGTTGTGCTATCACCGGAAACTGGAGAGATATTACAATTGAATCTCTCTGTTTTCAGGGTTTTGGCGGAATGAAAATTAGATATACCTGAGAAGGAGCAAATTTTGGGCGAGGGTGGAGTTTAAGGAGCCACATGATTGTGATCATCAAAGTTCCACAGCCAAGTTGAAATGCAGTTACAGTCGCTGGATATGGATAAACCCTGAGTACCTGGAAGAACACATTAATAATGACTTTAAGGGATGATTGAACTGAAGTGAAGAGTTAATGAGAGAAAGATTAAAACCTGTTTGTTGAAGATATTGTAATAGATATTGAGAAGGTACCAAACCCCGAACATGGCTCCTAGCTTGAACCCTTTGAGGATACTTTTTCCAGATTCTGCATCTCCACCATCCACATTATGGGGAACTGTAGCTGACTTGAGCTTAGAGCCATTATGAAATATATGGATGGGTCTCAGGAACAACCAAGAAGAAGAAGAAAAAAGATGAGAAGGTGGGGATCTTCTGGTAAATGGTGATTGAGGAGTAGACTTGGGAGGGATGATTAATGGAGGTGGAAGTCTGGGAAATGGAGTTAGAAATGTAGGAGCGAGCATAATTTCCTTCTTGTGTGTGTGTGTGTGATCAGATGTGCATAAACCCTCTTTTGCATCTGTTGGAGTTTCACAAGTAAAACCACTAATTCCAACTTTGTTTGTTTCTTTGTTTTGTGTTTGTTACAGTTACTATGCTTTGTTTTTGTACTGGCAATAGTATGCTAAATGAAATATTACAATGTATAGTTGACAAGAGAAGAGGTGTACTGAGCTTTATCTTTCGTTGTAATGAAGTTGTTTCTCAATGTCATCAAGGAAGAGACTGATTGGACAAAGAATGGTTCATATTGTTGAAGTTTCATATCATAATCCCAAAAAAGAGAGTCCAATTTTCAATGAAAGATTTAACTTAAAGCAGATAACAAATTACAGACCACAATTAAGATAAATAAAGAAAATACGGAGTTGAGACATGTGGAGGAGTGTATTCTTAGTTTATACATGTGGAGGAGTGTGTATCAGTGTATGGCCCCACCCCCTAAGTTTTGTGGTTGGCATCAAACACATTTGAAAACAAAATGGGGACCCTCCATGAAACGCAGCAGAGGATTACAAAGACACAAGAAAGCAACACTGAGAAAGCTGACTGAAAACGCTCTAGCTCGTGGCCCATTGTGACTTCATTTGGACGAAAGTAGGTTTTAATTCAAACAAAGAACTGGTAAAAGCATAACGTCTCCCACATTATTGTTACAGAACACAAAACGGCTGAACTCAAAAAAGAAGCTTACATGCAAAAACAACAAACACACACAAGTACTAAGACACGACCCTCCTATTCGATCATCATTCACTCCGAACACAGAGTTTAGGTAGACGCTACTCGGACCTCATGACTCGTCTTGGTGTCTCTGTCTCCTCGGACAGTTTGACCCTTGGTGTCCCGGTCTCGTACATCATAAGTCTTGGTCTCTCGGACATCATGAGCTTTGTCTTCAATGGTTTGTCCAGCATCTTTAGTCCTCTGTCCCACGTACTCAGCCATGTCAGCCAAACGCTGCTTCGCTTCCTCCAGCTCCTCCGGCATACGTTCACTGGCCCGCCGGATGTAGTTGAGTACCCACGACATGGATGATAGCCCCGTGAGCCCTATGGCCCCTGTTGCCAGGAATCCGGTCGTAGCTAGACCGATCACAAAGGCTGCTGGTACGATAACCGGGCTGAAGATGACAAACAAGGGGAATGCTAGCATTAGTCCGATAACCGAACCGGCTAATATCAAACCGGCTATAGTCAGCAGTGTCCCTCCAATAGGTACACCAGCAACCACGGCTAGAACCTACATGCACGTGTGTCAGATACATATATCCTCAAATGCATAGCTGAGATTCGAAGGAGTGAGTAATTTAAAGGGATAAGTATAAAGAAACCTGAGTGGAAGAAGGGCCACTCTGGGGAGAAAGGACTTTGATGCCTCCTTCGTGTTGGCGTTGAGGGTGCACTATAAGCTGGTGAGAATGTGTGCGAACGTCCGCCATTGATCCTCCAAGTTCAAGCTTTAATTAAAGAGATTTTGTAAGAAGAGAGTGTTCCCTTAACAAATTGCTTCTGCCTTTTAAGGTTTGAGGAATGAAATGAGCTTTGTTGTAATGTAGATGGGAGAGATGGTGTGTGAACGTGACACGTAACGGAGTGACGTGGCACCTGAGATGCTTGCATGAGTAACAAGTTTCGTTTCCTTTTTTCATTAGCTTTCAAGATCGCAAATACGATGATACCGATGAAAGTGCTGAGATGGAGTCATGATACCTGAAAACTCCATTCTACCTCATCACCAGAGTTGGACAAAACCAAGGCTTTCTGCATAGACTGAATCACAAGCTGTCTCCCTCAGATTGGAAATATGCAGAATTTTCCAAGTCTTCTTTCATATGCAAACCCAGCTCTTTCAGCAATCCATAAACCGGCTCTTTCTCAGGATGCAAATCATCATCAGCCACAAATCTATGGACCTTTCTTCTAATCTCGATTAAACTCTCTGCCAGCTCTTTCTTAATTCCCCTCTTCTTCACTGAACTCCTCATCTTTTCCACATTTTCCCATTCTCCCTTAACCCCATACATATTCGACATTAACATGTAATAACCAGCATGATTAGATTCCAATTCAAAGAGCTTCTTTGCAACAGTTTCCGCCATCTCATCGTTCTGATGAATCCTACACGCGCCTAAAAGCGTACCCAAGATTTGAGGTGTTGGTGAAAAAGGCATCCGCTCTATGATTTCAA
Source organism: Biscutella laevigata subsp. laevigata (assembly GCA_900406315.1). Taxonomy (NCBI): domain Eukaryota; kingdom Viridiplantae; phylum Streptophyta; class Magnoliopsida; order Brassicales; family Brassicaceae; genus Biscutella; species Biscutella laevigata. The sequence continues at coordinate 7,190 of OVAU01001679.1, forward strand.
TGGCAGTATCCAATTCTCCTACACGACCGAGAAGATCAACCAATACACCATAGTGGTCTAAGTTGGGAGCAAGTCTATAGTCATTCACCATCAACTCAAATATGCTCAACCCCTCGTGAATCAAACCTGCATGACTACAAGCAGATAAGACTGAGAGAAATGTCACTTCATTAGGCTCAACTTCTGAGCTCTTGATCATGTGATTAAATGTCTCCAGCGCCTTAGCGCCCTTCCCATGGATTCCAAAACCAGTGATCAAAGAGGTCCAAACAACAGTGTCCTTTAACGTAATCTCATTGAAGACTTTAGAAGCATTGCCTAGACTCCCACATCTCGAATAAAGCTCAACAAGAGAAGCTCCAATGAAAGGGTTACTGTCACATCCAAATTTGATCACATAACTATGAAAGCATTCAGCTTGTTCGAGAAAGCCTAACTCCGAACATGACCCGAGAACCTTTACCATAAGAATAGCATCAGGCCTAATATTATTTTCCAGCAGCATCACGGAAAACTCTTGGATTGATCTGTGAGCCATTCCGTTTAGTGTAAAGCCGCTTATCAAAGCAACCCAAGAGACGACATCTTTCTTTGGCATCCTGGAGAAAACACTGTAAGCTTCTTCGGGGGAGAAACACTTCATATACATATCAACTAGAGCAGTGGAGACTTTGACGTCTGTCTCTAAACAATTCCTAATAGTTAATTCATGAGTCTTCCTTCCTTGCTCTAAGTCATGAGTAGCTGCACAAGCTTGCAAAACACAGAGCATAGTCACTAAACTAGGTTCTGTTCCATTATCTATCATTTCATTGAAGACACGCAGTGCTTCAGTAGCAGCTCCATTTTGAACATAGCAAGCAATTACTGTGCTCCAAGATATGACATCTTTCTCTGCCATCATCTTGAACAAATTAACAGCGCCTTTGAAAGCTCTCGACTTAGCATAGCAGTTCAGTAGTGAATTTACTAAAGACAAATCCTTTGCAAATCCTCTCCTCATAATAAAACCATGCACACATCTCCCAAGCCTTGAATTCGATAGTTTGGTACATGCAGACACCAGTGTGATCAAGGTTACTCGATCAGGGATGACACCCGAAGCCGTCGCCATTCTCCTGAAAATCTCGACGGCCTCAAAAGGAAACCCGTTTTTATCAAACCCAGAGACCATAGAAGACCATGTCACTAAATCAGGCTTGTCCAACTCATCAAACACCCTCAAAGCTTGAGCCATTCTCCCACATTTCACATACATATATATCAGAGAAGACCCGACATAAAGGTCATTCCCAAAAGTGACATCCTTCTTCACGAACCCATGAATAATTTCCCCATACTTAACTTCCCGCAACTCCCCGCAGGCCTTGAGAGCAACTGGAAGCGTGAAGTTATCAGGCTTCACTTCATCGCGAAACATTTGAGTGAAGTGACACAGGACTTCTTCCCATAGTTTGTCTCTGGATAAACTCTTAAGAAGAGTATTCCAATGATATAAGCTTCTAGTAGTCATTTCGCCGAGCACTTGGAGCGCATTCCGATAAAAAAAACCCGTCCTGTTTCCGCGCGATTGCTAGAATTCCAGAGTCAAAACTTGAGATTCAGATAAACAATCTGCATCAATTTTCTCCCTTCTACATTGCATGAGCAATCCGAGGTTCCATGTCGGAGTAACTTCGGGAGGGAGAGAAGAATGTCAAGACAAGTAAAACGCTGATGGATCTCTGAACGACCACGTTTTTCATCTTGTTGGGCCTGAGCCGACTGAAGCCCATGGTCCACTATTATTAATTTAATATTTTGCTTTTTTGTTTGTACTTTCTTTATTGGTCAACTTTTTTGTAATAAACAAATACGAAGCAGGATAAACATTAGAAATTAATCAACAATAAATAAAGATTAGTAGAAGTATTTATGGAAAGAAATAGAAACCACGTGGCAGTATCAGAGCTTATGCTGCTGTAATTGAGAATTGCAATAGCTACCAAATATATACACAAAACAAGCCCTTCTTCTTCTTCTTCTTTGTCTTCTTCAAGCAGCTCTCTGACTCATAACCCAGATTTCTGAGAATCAAAGCCATATTCAAGCACTAAGGTCAGCATTTTCTATTGCGTCATCTCTCTCTCGATCTCTATTACTCTTTATTTAATATTTTTTGTCTCCTTTTTGATATCTTTCTTTATCGTCTACATTTAAGCTACTTTTCTTGTTATTATCGTCAAATCGGTATCGTAGAGTGGGACTCATCTCGGATTTTGATTGATTTTTCACTAAACGCGTAGAGTTAGGTGGAATTTTTTCAAATCGGAAGCCGATCGCGGAGTGGTTTGGTTTTCATTACGTCACAATCCCTTCGATATTCGATCAAACGTAAGCTGATTCTTTCCCTTTGTTTTATTCGAATCATGTTCGATTTCCTTCGATGCCTCCCATTTCCTTAAATATTTCTTTTGCGGAGCTGATTCCGTTTTGATTATTCTTCTTCGTCTACCTCTAGATTTTTTTTTTTTTTTGTTTGTGTATTCTTATTTTCTTATGCTCGTCTTAGTCAGAATCATAATCTTAGTTTGTTAAACGGTTTAGTTAAGAGTGAAGGAGATAGTAAGAAAAGAATCAGTTCTCCAAGGGAAGATAAGAGTAAGAAAGGGATGCCTTTGAATATAGGCAACGATGGCGATGGATCGTCTGTGATTATTTTGAATGAGCCTCGCGGATCAACTGTACAGGTTTGACTCTTTCTTTCTTACTTTTATCTTCCTTATGTTCCTCCATTATATTTCTTTCCACCCTTTTCCAAATATTTTTCAGGGTCTTGAATTTCATTCTGAGAGGTTTCAGATCTTAGCTTACATATCTGAAAATAGTGTTTATTGGGTTGTTGTCATGATTATAGTAATCTCTGGATTATTAATATCTTTCAGGTGCTTCTTTATGGAGGACAAGTGACTTCTTGGAAAAATGAAAGGAGGGAAGAACTGCTTTATAGTAGCAGCAAGGTTTGCTATACTCTATATCGTCTTTAGATTTTAAGTCAGCTCCATTTACTCAAACTCACATGGGCGTTAATATTTGTGGCCTCATTTATGTCTAAATTGAGATGAATCCATCTTCCTTCGACGTGACTTTTCCCTTCCCCTCAGGCATTATTTAGATGCCTTGAATGTATAAATAGACAAACTTACTGCCCATTTGGGAGTGAAAGCAGGATGGTTTAACTACTATTGTATTTGTTGTGTCTCATTTAGGCTCAGTATAAGCCACCCAGGGCGGTCAGAGCAGGGATACCTGTTTGCTTTCCACAGGTATTGCACCTCTGATCACTTTAAGATGGTTGAATAAAAGTCCTACTGTATTTTGTTATGCCATCAAGCATACTCCGTCATTTTCGCAGTTTGCAAATTTTGGTGCCCTTGAGAAACATGGATTTGCCAGGAACAGATTTTGGTCACGTGATGAAGACCCTTCGCCTCTGCCTCCTGCTAACAAACAATCATCGATTGATCTGATATTGAAGTCCACAGAAGATGATCTGAAGATCTGGCCTCACAGGTATGTTTGGGAGAGAGAGATATATATATAACTTACACTCTGATGAAGCTCAAAACATTGAATCTTGCAGCCACATGTGTTTAGATGCTCATGTTCTTTTCTGTGCTTCCTTATTATCATCATCTCCTTGGCTAACTTAGTAACTCCTCTGTGTTATCCTTGCAGCTTTGAACTCCGTATTCGCATTTCAATCAGCTATGGGAAACTTACTTTGATCCCTCGTGTGAGAAACATTGACTCAAAGGCATTCTCCTTTGTGTTTGCACTTCAAAACTACTTATATGTGTCTGACATAAGGTGGGTGTGCCTTTCAAATGTGTTCCCAGTCGGATTTCCGCTACTTAAGATTACTGCCTTTCTCTTGAGTAAACTATTAATGTGGGTTTCCGAACATTGCAGTGAAGTGCGGGTTGAGGGTTTGGAGACACTTGATTATCTAGACAACATGATGGGCAAAGAGAGATTCACGGAGCAGGCAGACGCAATTACCTTTGACGGTGAGGTAAGTAATGGCAGCACCTAAAACATTTTCAAAGAATAAAACACTTGAAAGATTGATATATAGAGTCTGGGGCGTGCAGATCGACAGAGTGTACTTGAACACACCAACAAAGATTGCGGTGATAGATCATGAGAGAAAGAGAACCATAGAGTTGCGAAAGGAAGGCATGCCCAATGCAGGTGCGTATTTTTTTGTAATTTGTTAAAAGAGATTTGGTTGGTTGGAGTAATGGTAATCTGATGGTATTGAGTTGGAAACGGAGCCAGTCGTGTGGAACCCTTGGGATAAAAAGGCAAAGAGCATAGCTGATATGGGGGACGAAGATTACAAGACAATGCTGTGTGTAGATTCTGGAGCAATAGAACCAGCGGTTGGGTTAAAGCCAGGTGAAGAGTGGACAGGCAGACAAGAACTGTCGATCGTGTCATCCAGTTACTGCAGCGGACAGCTTGATCCACGCAAGATTCTATACGGAGATTGACTTTTGATCCTCATGGACTTGTTTTAAAAACCCAACAATAAAAGCAAACTTTTGTTTTAAATCTTGGAGAGCCTTTATCCATTTTCACTTGTTACAGGGCGAGAGAAAGGGGTCAGGCTAGTATTTTTATAAAACGTTGACTCTGTGTTTGACCGTCTCATAATGTTTAATTTTGATTTGTTTATAAGTAGTTGCATTTCATTTTCTCCTGCCCATATAGTGGATAGTGTAAAATTTGGTAACTCTTGACTAAAATCTGGCAATTTTTATGTAACTGGACCATGACTTATTAAAATCAACTTGTGTGTTCTATTCAAATGTTATATCTTGAATGGTTTTGCAGTAAAATATCAACTTAATATAAAATAGAGGGATTGTAATTGTACAAGTTTTTTTTATTTTCCATAGATAATAATAACATTGAAATAGAGTCTTGAAATAAAATGAGGACAAGTGTATGAAAGCATAGGGATTAAGGTTACTTCAGTCCTAACCTCGATTCTTTTAAATCAAAATCCGGATTTGGTAACACTGTTATTGTCAAGTATTTTATTACGGAACTAACATAGTGTGAAACTCTTACATTCTCCAACGGTAAGTGTCTCCACTTTTGGCTTACTTGTTTTTATAATCATTGGTAAGCACTTTCGTTGGTAATTACGAGTTAAAAAAATGTGTGTTTTTGGCTTGAGGAGCAAGGAAGTGTGGCCCCTACACAGAACAGTTATTTACAAAATTGCCATATATCCCGATTTCCGAAGCTCCCAAGTGCTTACGTGTTGGCACTGGACGTGGTTCGTATTCCCGAAGCAATATCTTAGTCAACACAAGTCTTGTCCGAAGCTGAGACTCGTCAATTGTGTTCAGGAGAAGCTTTGCTCGAAGCATAGGCTCGAAACGTACGATGCTCCACTTTCCCGCTCACATATTACTCTCTCTCTCTCTCTTCACGCGTTCACTCCACAGTCCCCATTTTACTTAGCCTAGTGGACAACCTCAAAGCTCTCTCTCTCTCTCTCTCTCTCTCTCTCTCTCTCGGGTTTTTGGCAGTCATGGCGAGGTAAGCTCTAAACCCTAATGTTTATCCCCTGATTTCCTTGATATGTTTTTTCCCAAAATCCAAAATTGATGTTCGCAACACTATTCTCCTTCGCTTAAAAGAACATTTCCTATACGAGTTTGCTCTAAAAGATTGAAAATTTAGATATACTTGTCATGTCTATTGCTTTCAGTTTAAGTCCTAGGAGTCATAGAAGGTCCTGCTCCTCTTATCTTGTGAAAATCTTTCTCTTTCTTTTTCTCCTGGCAAAATCTGCTTGATACTCGAATGTCTTCAACTGTAATGGAGATGACCGAGCTCTTAGAGAGATGATTTCCTTCTTTGAGACCGTTGTTATATCATCTCTTGTAACCATTATACAGGGCTTGGATTGTCGATGGCCGAGGAATTGCAACAAAAGTGAAAAACGCGTCTGTTTCTTCAGCTTTGCAGATCAAAGACTGTGGAGCTTTTATCAAATGTCCCAACTGCACTTATCACATTGACAACAGCAATGTGAGTGCAGCATACTTTCTCTCTGAAACTCATGACTCTGCTTGTACACTGATTTGTGTTTTTTCTCGGTTTCAGGTTCTGCTTCCATGGCCTGGCCTTCCTAAAGGTGTCAAGTTTGAGCCAACTGATGAAGACATCATCCAACACTTGGAAGCTAAATGTGGGATTGGTTTCTCAGAACCACACGTGCTTTTAGAGGAGTTTATTCGTCCAGTCACTGAAGATGTAGGAATCAATTACACTCACCCTAAAAACCTTCCTGGTAAAATGATAAGACTTCACCCATGGATTTCCAACTTACTCAACAAACGCCTTTGATTAAGCTGATATTGTTGTTCCTCCACTGAGACTATATTATCTCTCGAGTTTCTCCAGGTTTATTGATTGATTCCTGAGATCTTTGGGATTTGTTTGTTCTCAGGTGCAAACAAAGATGGCGTAAGTGCCTTCTTCTTTCACAAGATGGTGCAGGCATATGGAACGGGACATAGGAAACGCAGAAAGATCACAACGACAGGTCTAAACGATGAACCAGTTCGTTGGCACAAGACAGGCAGAACCAAAGCTGTGATGCTGAATGGAGTTCAAAGGGGTTGTAAGAAGATAATGGTGCTGTACAAGAGCGCTAGAAATGGATCAAAGCCCGAGAAATCAAGCTGGGTTCTGCATCAGTATCATCTAGGAACAGAAGGAGAGGAGATAGGAGAGTATGTTGTTTCAAAGATAACATACCAGCAGCAGAAGCTTGGGGAAATTCCTGATGAAGGTGAGAGTTCTGGGGTTCGAGTAGACCCAACAACACCAAAGACGTATACTCCTGCTGTTGGACCTAAAAATTGAGTAAACCCAAACAATTAATT
>OVAU01001681.1:0-10953 GCA_900406315.1 Biscutella laevigata subsp. laevigata
TGCAGTTTCAAAGGGTATCCGAGAATTTGGATGCAGAGAGTTAACACCTGGGGCTTGTAGAGCTAAAAGACCCAACCATTTCCACTTTTCACTACTCCATTGAGGACAGTCATCTAATGCCGCCCTCAATTCAACGAACTTGGGTCCCTGCCCAAGATCCACTCTCAACTCTCTCCAGAAATCTGGGTATTGCTCGGGTTCATNGCTGGCACTGGGTCTACGTTTAACCCAGTTATATCGTGGAATTCGTTTAATCCAAACCTGATGGGTTAATCATGAAAGATATTCTAAATCTCCTTCTTGTGTACGCGAAGCTGTCTACATAGTAGGTAATGTACGATCCTAGTAGACCAAATCATATTGCTATCAGCAATCCTAGCAATGATTCCAACAGGGAACTGCTTCAGTTCTTCCCACACGTCGTTGCCTATTCTTTCTCTAATCAGTTGGAGGTCTCTCATACGCGTATAATGATTAAACAATTTATTTTACAGATTAAAAAACCGTCACGGTAAAGTCTTGGAGGGTAACGTCTTGAAGGGTGATCCGGTCTTTGATATTCGGAGATTGCAGAGACATCCATCTGATCAATATATATATATATATAGTTCAGCTGATATTTTACCAAATCCAGTCGCATTTGGAAAATAACTCATCTATAACATAATTAATAACCCAGACCTAAACCCTAAATTAAACTCAGCCGTAACATAAAGGTAACCAAGCCGCTGCATAAACTAACTCAGCCCACAACCCTAACTTAGTTTCAGCGACAACATTATGTATTATCCAGCTGCTATATAAACTACCTCAANTTGGAGGGTACGGCGAAGACGATTTCGGAGAAGATGACGATTTCAGAGAAATGACTTACTAACTAGAGTGTTTCAGAGATTTCAGAGAAGATGACGATTTTCGGAAAAGATGACGATATCGGAGAAATGACTTACTATAGTGGCGTGTAGAGTGATTTTTATTGAGAAATAATTACTGGCGTGTGGATTTCTTCTTAATTATGCGGTTTCAAAAACGGTTTATTTGTNGACGATTTTCGGAAAAGATGACGATATCGGAGAAATGACTTACTATAGTGGCGTGTAGAGTGATTTTTATTGAGAAATAATTACTGGCGTGTGGATTTCTTCTTAATTATGCGGTTTCAAAAACGGTTTATTTGTTAACCAAATTAAACTCAGCCATGTATTTAATATATAACTCAGCTACAGTATACAACGTGGCATATGATTTATTGACGTGGATTTGTTAATTACAACTAAATCAGCCACAATATACACGTGGAATACGGTTATGTAACATAACTCGGCTATTAGTGACATGAATTTGTTGATTGAATATAAGTGAGGGTGTCTTTTGTAATTTACTAGGGTGCAAAAATATTCTAGTAATTTTAAAAAAATATATGTTACTCTAGTAATATTCCAACTTTTTGTACTATTCCAGTCATTTTCTCTTTGTAATAGGTATGATTTTGTATATCATGATTATGTCTGGATTAATCATGTATTTTTTTATTTTTAGGTTTAACTTGGTACATTAGGCATAATTGTTTTGGTTTCTTAGGCACAACTTGATTTAACTTTGTATAAGTATTTTGAATTTTTTGTACAACTTGATATAAGTAGTTATAACCGTTTTGATTTTTTAGGTAAAACTTGTTATAAATAGGAGAACAACATAGTTAAGAGTACAATATAAACAACACCCTAATACAACATATACGTTAAGAAAATGTCAAATAACACAACAACAAAAAACAATTCCAGCAGTCTATAAGTATTTCCTATTGTTACTATCAGATTTGTGTTGCATAAAATCTTCAACTTTTTCAATTCGGTATTAATGTCACTCAGTGCCTCCACTATTGCCTTGTTCATCCATTTTCGTAGGTGACGAAACTCTCATTCGTTTAGTTTGCATATGTAATATTGTCTTCCTTAGTTCAATCCAGGATCTTGGGTTGGTAGAATGATTGCATCACAACTACATTTGCATCAGAGTCAAGTTGTATCAGTTTGATCTGTATTTAAACGTAGAAATCAAAATTGAAAAGTTTAAATGATACTCATGTCATAACAACACTCGAAAGTTAGAATTGAACAACCAAAGACAAGGGAAAAGCGACTTACAACATTCGGAGAGGGAAAAACGGCTTATAGTTGGAAGAAAGCGTAGAAAGAGAATAGAGAGAGAGTGTGTATGAGAATTTTGTACATCATAATACAAGTACATAATACTTGTACAAATACAAGTTGTACACAAACAAGTAGTACCAATAAGAATATAAGTTGTACCAAATTTTGCAGACATGAAAACATCAAAGAAATATTACAAGTCGTACACAAACAAGGTGTTGTACACTTCCATGGTCACTCCTAATGTTCCTCCAGAACCAACTTGCCAAGTTGCGACCTCTCTACATGTTCTCTTCTACGACGTTCTCCAACCGATGAAAATCTCGTTTCTTGAATTCTTCCCCTTTTCTTTGCATATTTCGGTGGTAAGATAGGCACATCCAGTATGTGATCAGGAATAATCCAGTCAGACTTATGTGGCACAAGTAGACAAATACGTCATCATCTTCGTAAATATTTGTTTCTTTGAACGGTATGGTATTCAAATGCATGTAGCTCAGTTTCACATTTAAATGGTCTACTGCAATCTTCCGGCATATTCTATAAGTTATTGAAGAGAAAGTGTATTGTATTGTATTGACATTGGTATACTTATATACAGGAGCAGTGCAGGATAAGGAAATAAGATATACAGAAGTAATTACAGACAATAATGGTTTGCTATGTCTAAGGGATTGAGATTGATTGATATCTCTGATACGCCCCCTCAAGATGGAGGTGCAGGAGCAATTCCAATCTTGTCGCGGAGCTGAGTAAATTGAGTTCGATGTAGCAGTTTCGTGAGACTGTCCGCAAGTTGGTCATGGGTTGATACATGTGCTACTCGGAGATGGCCAGCTTGTACTTGCTCCCGGATGAAGTGGAAATCGAGAGCAATGTGCTTCATTCTTGAATGGAACACATGATTGGCGGAGAGGTAGTTGGCTCCCATATTGTCACAATAGATAACCGGAACTGTAGAGAGTGAGAGACCAAGTTCAGAGAGCAGCGAAGATATCCATTTCATCTCAGCTGCAGCATTTGCCACGGCTCTGTATTCGGCTTTTGTTGAGGAGCGAGCAATTCCTTTTTGCTTGCGTGAGGACCAAGATACTGGCTGGTCGCCGATATAGACAATATAAGCTTCAGTGGAGATATAATCATCGGAGTCTCCTACCCAGTCTGCGTCAGAGAAAGCATGTAAGGCAAGAGAGGGTGATTTGCTTACAAAAAGACCATGTGTTGGTGTTCCGGCGAGATAGCGAAGGATGCGCTTTGCTGCTTGCCAGTGATCGCTGGTTGGAGAGTGCATGAATTGAGATAAACGGTTGACAGCAAACGCAACATCAGGACGAGTGAAGGCAAGATACTGTAAACTACCGACTAGTGTTTGATACTCTGTGGGATTGGAGTGTGCTTCACCAGATTTGACAAGCTTAGGGGGTGGAGCCATTGGAGAGGAAACAGGCTTGACATCATGCATATTCATCTTGGCTAACAGATCATGAATGTATTTGCGTTGATTCAGATAAACACAATTTTCTCTGCGCAGTACTTCGATGCCCAGAAAATACAACAACTCGCCCATGTCTTTGACTGAGAATCGATTGGAGAGATCAAGGATGACTACTTCAACAAGTGTTTTCTGACTTCCAGTGACGTCTATGTCATCAACGTAAATGAGAATATATACCGTAGATGTACCTCGTTTCAGAATGAAAAGTGAGGTGTCTGCAAGGGAATTCACAAAGCCTGTGGCGAGTAGGTATCGCTTAAGCTCAAGGTACCACGCACGCGGAGCTTGTTTGAGTTTGTAGAGGGCTTTTCAGAGCTTACAGACGTGGTGCGGTCGATCAGGCTCAATGAATTCAGGTGGTTGTCTGACATAGACTTCCTCATCAAGGGACCCCTGAAGAAATGGATTGTTCACGTCTAGTTGTCGAAGGCACCAATCGTTGGTAACTGCAAGTTTTAGGATGATGTGGATGGTGGAAGACTTGACAACCGGACTGTAGGTCTGATCAAAATCGACGCCTTGTTGCTGATGAAAGCCACGCGCAACTAAGCGCGCTTTATATTTGTCGAGTGATCCATCAGGGAGTTGCCTGATCCGGAAGATCCACTTGGTGTCGATCACTTTCAGATTCGGATTGCAAGGAACCAAATCCCAGGTGTGGTTTGCTAGCTGATCATCGATCTCGCCAGACATAGCTATTCTCCAGTGATCGTTTTGCATCGCTTGTATATGGGTACGAGGTTCCACCGCCGAGAGAGCAAGGGATGCTTTCATGGAGAATTTAGTTTTGGGCTTGACAATGTTGTTCTTGGCCCTTGTAGTCATTCTATGACTATTTGCTGGTGGATCTGGAATAATAGGCTCAGGCTCGTTGGGTGGAGCTGGTGGGCCTGATGGGCTTTGAGTTGATTCATTATTTTCACCAAAGGTTGGGTGGCCCATGGGAGAGACGGATGACGCAGAGTCAGGTAACTCCATCTGCACATTTAGCAACGGAGAGTGAGGTAATACCTGTGGTGGTGATTCCGGCGAGGAAGACCCTGATTCCGGTGCAGACTCAGGTGAGGAGGCCGAGTTGTTGTCGGATTGCACAGAGGATTGAGCTGCCATGAGTGGTGATTCGGAAATGGTGATGGGGACGGAAAAAAGAGCGATTGGTGGAACGAAGGGTTCGGTGTTGTTTGTGGTCGAGGGTGAGGAAATGAGAGCTTTGTAAGGGGGTTTTGACTCATCAAAACGCACATGACGTGAGACGATCTTCAGTGGGATCAAAACATAGATAAACGCTTTGGGTGAGCGAGTACCCCAAAAAGACGCAGGGTTTTGATCGAGGTTCGAGTTTGTGGTTGGTGTAGGGTCTGAGCCAAGGGAAATAAAGGGATCCGAAGATACGGAGTTTGGAGTAATTTGGTTCAGTTTTGAAGAGACGGGAGAAAGGTGTTTGGAGAGATAAGTTTGGTGTGGGCATTTGGTTGATAAGGTAAGTTGCTGTTGCAAGAGCATACGTCCAGAAGGTATTTGGCAGAGAGGCATGAGCAAGCAGAGACAGACCTGTCTCAACGATGTGGCGGTGTCGTCTCTCCGCAAGCCCATTGTGTTCGGGTGTATGCGGAGGAGATGTGAGATGAGCGATACCAGTTGAGGAGAGAAAATCGCAGAGAGCAATGAACTCGCCCCCATTGTCGGAGAATAGTGTCCCAATTCTGGTTCCGAACTTGTTTTCCGCGAGCTTGACGAACCGAATGGACGTATCTTTGACTTCGGACTTTAGTTTCAGTGGAAAGAGCGAGGTGTAGCGAGAAAAATGGTCGACGATGATGAGATAATATCGGTAATTATCAACAGAGAGAATTGGGGAGACCCATACGTCGGAGAAAAGATATTCGAGCGGACGAGTAGAGGTAATTGAAGTATTTGAGAAAGGTAGCTTTTGGCTTTTATTTGATAAGCAATCGATGCAACATAAGTTTTGGGATATAGAATCAGAAATAGGTAGAGAATTTTTGGTAATAATAGTGTTTAAAATCGAATGAGAGGGATGCACGAGTCTTGAGTGCCAATCTGCAACTGAGGTTTTGTGGTTATTTGAATAGGTGGTGAAGGCGGATGAAGTGATGTGGAAAGAGACTGGCCACTCATAAAGCTCATCCTTGGTGCGTCCTTGAAGCAACAGGGCCCCCATTCTGAGGTCTTTCACCTGAAACAGAGAAGGTAAGAATTGCACCATCACTTGATTTGCATTGCACAGTTTATAAACTGATATCAGATTTTTCTTGATATTAGGTACACAGAGTACGTCAGATAGGGAGAGTTGGTTTGAGTAAGAGGGTAAAGAGATGGAACCACTGTGTGTGATGGGAAGGCCATTTCCATCACCAATTTGACTTCATCTTCGTGATTGTAAGGCTGATGAAGCGAAAGGTTCGCGAGATCGGAAGTGATGTGATGAGTGGCGCCGGAATCCAAGATCCAAGGCTGATTGTTGAGCGACGGACTGGTAACGAGATTTGCTCTGGGTGGAGGCGGAAGAAGACCTGTCTGAGTCTGCGAGAGTTGGTGACAGCGGCGAGCACTATGCCCTTGAATGCCACAGATCTGACATTTTCCGAGATAAGGCCTTGGTTGCCACGGTTAAGTACGTGGGTCTGATTGTGAACGCTGATGATTCTGAGCATTGAGGTTGCGACCGTTGTTGTTGTTGCGATATTGCTGAGGTTTGTAGCGTTGGGTGGCTACGTTGGCGGAAACAGGGAACACGTGAGTTGGTTGGTTGATGATGATCCGTGCTTCAAGGTTTAACAGCTTCTCATGAAGCTCAGTTAAGGATGGTGGAGTATCACGTCCTTCAACTTGATCTACCAAGGTCTTGTATTCCTCTGGGAGTCCTTGGAGAACATATTCGAGCTGGTCCTCATGATCGAGAACTTTCCCGAGGAGTGCAAGCTGATCAAATCTTACGGTAAGCCCCTGGAAATATTCGTCGATTGTCTTGGTACCTTTTGTCCACTGTTTGAGCTGGTGTTTCAGTTGAGTGACATGACCTCTGCTTGGTTTTGCGTAGATTGCAGCGAGTGTGTCCCATACTTCGGCGGTGGTGTTGGCCTTGGACAGAGTTGGTTGGATGACGACGGAGATAGCGCCTAGAATAGCACTATACAATAGCTTGTCTTGACGATTGTGAAGATCAAGTGCAGGGTTTGGTGTAGCAATGTCGTTGACGGTGATGAATGGTTCTGGTGGAGTTTTGGTCAGATCCAGAAAGGAGGATAAGTTGTAGCCATCGAGGAGGGCATGGATCCGGCGACTCCACATGATGTGGTTGGTGGTGGTGAGTTTGGTGATGTTCATCATGTTGACATGAAGAAGAGAACCTTGAGTGACGGACAGAGATTCAGTATTGGGAACAGAACCAATGTTTTGGGGAGAGGAAGTGTCTAAGCCAGACATGTTTGGAAAATTTAACGAGAAGAGTAGAAGGAGAGAAAAGAAAATTTTGATTTTAGGTATAGATCTTTGCTCTGATACCATATAAGTTATTGAAGAGAAAGTGTATTGTATTGTATTGACATTGGTATACTTATATACAGGAGCAGTGCAGGATAAGGAAAGGAAATATACATAAGTAATTACAGACAATAATGGTTTGCTATGTCTAAGGGATTGAGATTGATTGATATCTTTGATATATTCTATCCACCAAGGTTGAATACTCTATCTCCTCCAATGATGTCTTAAACGATACGTACATATAACCATCACTTTTCCATACATCGTCACCATCGCTCCTTGCATAATACCCGCCATAATCAATATGTATGTTTGGGGAAAACCCCCTCATCATCTCCTGAAAATAATAATGTTGCATCAGTTGTACCAAGTTTTCCATATGAATCAGTTGCCTCAGTTTGTGCCAAGTTTTCCATATCAATTGGTTGCACCATTTTGTGCACAGTTCCAATTCAATCGATTGCACCAGTTTGTGTCAAGTCTGTAAATTGTAAGATTTCCCCTGAGGGTTTGTATATTGATAGAGCCTTTAAATAGGCATCAGATTACAATGTATCGAGAGTATAGATCCTATATTACAGGAGAAGTAGAATATTCAAAATTGGAATAAGGAATAGTTTCCTATATTCTTTCACCCTCCCACAGTTGAAGCGTCGGGTGGCCTGACGGTTAAACGCCACCCGACGCTTCAACTGGACCGAAAGTCTTTAAAGACGGATATTGGAAGGCCCTTCGTGAAGATGTCGGCGTACTGTAAGGTAGTGGGAACATGGACAACTTTAACTTCTCCTATAGCAACCTTCTCTCGGACGAAGTGAATGTCTAGCTCAACGTGCTTCGTGCGTTGGTGCTTAACCGGATTGGATGCTAGATACACTGAACCGATGTTATCGCAGTAAACCACCGAAGTCTTGTGCAACGGGACGTTGAGCTCGCAAAGAAGATTACGTAGCCAGGTAAGTTCGGCAACGACATTTGCAATGCCTTTGTATTCTGCTTCAGAGCTTGATCTTGACACCGTACGTTGTTGTTTCACAAACCAGGATACAATGCTATCGCCAAGAAAAACACAATAACTGGATGTGGATCGACGTGTGTCGGGACAGCCGCCCCAATCGACATCCGTGTAAGCCGTGAGTGTGTCTACGCTGCCGTGAGATAGTTGGAGACCCATGTATTTCGTTCCCTGGACGTAACGCAATATTCGCTTAAGCGCCTGCATGTAAAGTCTTCTCGGTGCATGCATGAAAAGGCAAATTTGGTGAACTGCGTATGCAAGATCAGGTCGGGTCATCGTAAGGTGTTGTAGAGCTCCTGCAAGGCTGCGATACTCTGTCAGGTTCGGAAGCAGCTCACTGCCTTTAGCGGACAACTTCGACTTGATGTCGACTGGTGTGTTTATCGGTTTGCTCGACCCCATGCCTGACCTATCCAAGATGTCTTGTGCATACGTCGTTTGGCTGAGGAAGAGACCCGTGGCATTGAAGTCTGCTTTTATTCCAAGGAAGTGGTGCAAACGGCCAAGGTCTTTCATCGGAAACTCGGCCTTTAGCGACTCAATGGTTTGCTGTAAAAGGCTTTGAGATGAGGCGGTGAGAACGATGTCATCAACATACAAGAGAAGGTATGCAACAACACCTTTAAACCTGCAAATAAACAAAGAAGAGTCTGCTTTGCTTGTGACGAATCCAAGCGTTAGTAGGAAATTGGCAAATCTAGCATTCCAGGCACGCGGAGCTTGTTTGAGTCTGTAAATGGCCTTGTTCAGCTTACACACATATTTTGGCTTTTCCTGATCAACAAAGCTGGGCGGTTGGTGTATATAAACTTATTCCTCGAGTTCTCCATGCAGGAAGGCATTTTGCACGTCAAGTTGATTGATATGCCAACGTTTAGCCACTGCAATGCCGAGAACCGTGCGAATTGTTGTTGGCTTGACAACGGGACTGAATGTCTCTGTGAAGTCCACACCTTCTTCTTGAGATTTCCCGTTAGCCACTAGCCGTGCCTTGTGTCGGTTTAGAACACCATCTGCATCAAATTTATGTCGAAACAACCACATGAAACGAACAATATTGACATTCGGCGGTCTAGGCACCAAATCCCATGTGCGAGTTTTACGCATTGCGTTAATTTCATCAGCCATTGCCGAGGACCAATTTTGGTCAGATAGAGCTTGAATATGGCCGCGAGGGACAGGGGATTTTAATACCGACATGAGAGATAGAATGTTTCTTGGCTTATGGATACCGGCTTTAGCTCGAGTGGTCATAGTATGGCGGGGTTGGTTTGGTTGTGGAGCTGTTACTTGCGGCACAAGGCAGGGGTTTTGGGTGTTATTTTTTGGTTCGATTTGATCAGCTTCGGTGGGTATTGGATCTGTTGGCTGTTGGGTAAGGGGTTGGAAGAGAATATGTTTAAGGAGTGGGGAAGGCTCCTCGTATTTGTCAATAACTTTATACGTAGCTAGTTCTTTGATATCTTTAGTTGCTTTGGGAAAGATGTTTTCATCAAAATAAACATGTCTAGATATGATTATTTTGTTTGTCTTGAGATCCAAACATCTGTAACCCTTATGTTGAGTTGGATATCCTTGGAAGACACATGGAGTAGAACGAGGGGCTACCTTGTGAAGATTGGAGTTATTAGACTTGGGAAACGAAGACAACCAAAGACCCGAAGGTGATCATAGGTCGGAGTGGTTTTAAATAACCGAGTGTGTGGGACTTGGTCGTTTATTGCCGACGAAGGAGTGATATTGAGGATATGAGTGACGGCGTTTAAGGCTTCAACCCAGTAGATTGGCGATAGGCTTGCTTGAGAGAGAAGGGCACGAATTCCATTTGATATCGTGCGGATCATGCGTTCTGATTTGCCATTTTGTTGGCTTGTATGAGGACATGAGAAACGAACAGATATGCCATTGTTGTCACAATGTGACATGAATGGTTTATTGTTGTATTCTCCTCCATTGTCGCAGTGAAGAGCTTTTATCATTGAATTGAATTGATTTTCGACCAGAGATGAAAATGTAAGAATTTTGAGAAGACATCACTTTTGTTGCAAAGCGGATAGACCCAAAGATAATGTGTATAAGCATCGAGGAATAAGACATAGTATTTGATGTTGCTTATACTTGAGATTGGTGATGTCCGTACGTCCGAATGAATTAGATCGAATGGATTTTTCGGTGAAGAGGTAGTGTTTGTGAATGGCAATTTAGTGTGTTTCGAAATTCTACAAGTCTGACATGTTGAAGAAAGACTCTCTTTATTGAAATCAGTCGAATTTTTAGAGACAATAGAACGCAAAGTAGAATTATAAGATTTCCCCTGAGGGTTTGTATATTGATAGAGCCTTTAAATAGGCATCAGATTACAACGTATCGAGAGTATATGCTAGACTAAACCACAACTTGCAACTTGCTCACGACTTCACCAAACCAATGGAGAATATAAGAGCCAGTTCCAAACCAGAGCCACAAAAGCATCCTCTATACACTACACCAGAGACATAAAACCAGAACCAAGACCAGCAACTGGATCCACGAAATAGGCCACTCCGGCATGAAGCAGATACTCCGCAGTAGAGGATGAACTAAATCGGAAAACACCACGCAACGATGACCAACCAAAAACCATACCCGACAAGAGCATCCATTCTCAGGCAGTAATCACCGAGCACAAGTGCTTCCATATGATCGTTACAGGGCCAAAACGAGACCAACAAAACCGAGCACAACCGCGAGACGTCAAAGAACCCAAATCGCTCAAGGAGACACGAAACCGAGAGCCGGAA
>OVAU01001682.1:0-14138 GCA_900406315.1 Biscutella laevigata subsp. laevigata
CTGTGATTTGATTGGTAATAATTCTGACAGTAGATTCTGTATAGATTTTTAAAATTTTATAAGAGAAATACGTGGAAAATTTTAGTTGTTAAGGATTTAATATATATCTGTGATTTGATTGGTAATAATTCTGACAGTAGATTCTGTANCTGACAGTAGATTTTGTACAGACTTTTAAAATTTTATAAGAAAAAAACGTGGAGAATTTTAGTTGTTAAGGATTTAATATATCTATGATTTGATTGATAAGAATTCAGACTATAATTTTGTATGAAATTATTAAAAATTTCCGAAGAAAAATATTTTGGCTGTAAATAATCTAACTTTTATTTTTAAAATCAATAAAAAAATTAATGGATAAAGTAAAATCATCGTTATCACAATTTGAAACCGAACATGAGAGAGAGACTCGCCATTGGAACTGGAAGTAACAACTTTCAGGTTTCTGATTAGCAAAGTTGCAGATTCGCAATCTTTTCTTATACATTTAAGAAATAACAAAAACAACATAATGATACTCGATTATAGTATCTAAAGCCGGTACTGAAAATTATTCAAAAAAGTAAATGAAGATACTGAGATTACACTTTCATATTCGAAACATTGCTTCATAAATTAGATTCTGGAGTCTAAAGCCATGATAGTGCTAAGGTTCATGGGGTTCATGACCTCAACTGAACCAGTCATGATCTGTTGAACGATGAGTCGTGTGGCTTTCTCCGTCGGGTGAAATGGATCCCAAAAAGCATAGGCGTTACGGTCGGGACATAAGTTCGACAATGGGGTACAAACTCCTTGACCTTTGTACGCTCCTTGTCCACAACACGCTACCTTCGACGTCACGAAACCTATGAAGAATTTATTGCAGAATCTGATCATAACCATTATGTGTGTGGGTTACTAATTTCGAAACCATGGAAGGAATACTCACCAAATTTCTGGGGATTGCTGATGAAATCAGTATTCTTATCGAAAGCATTAGCACCAATGAAAACATCAGAACCAATCTCACTGTTAAGTCCTTGAAGCATTTGAATCAAAAGTGGATTGAAGATCGCTGCAGCTTTTTGAGCCTCCGGTGCACATTCTCCGTTCGCACTTCCCGAGGAAGCAAGCTCAGCTGGTACACAACCCAACGGTCCTGTTCCCGTCACCATCACTCTCCTCGCTCCCAACTGATACAGCCTCTGTATCACCAAAGCAGAGTGAGAACCATAAAACCTAACGTGTAAGACAAGAAAACAAGTATAAATACCGCGAGGATGTTCTTGTATTCGGAGATGAGAAGCTGGCTAAATTCTTCGAGAGATGATTGACGACCTCTAGAAGAGAAGGGTAAAAAGTAGTTGTTGACGAAATCGTTGCCTCCTAGAGTGATGAGGACAATAGCTCCGTTTACAAGCTGTTGTGCTTTGTCTGAACCTATAATCTCACTCAGTCTCTCTTGATACTCTTCGAACAGCTCGAATTGTCTACCGATCCTTAAAATGTTCAACTGCATATATTTGTCTGAAAATCAGTGCTCTGTCTATTGTGTGATTGAAATGATTGAACTAATAGAAGATATGATTGAAATGTAGTTTTCAGTTGAAAATGACATACAAATTGAATCCCGGTGTCGTTAAGTATTCCGATGCCGGCAGAGGCAAAATTAGCTCCGATCAGTAGCTTCTCTCCGGTGAGCTCAGGGCTAAGGATTGGTAATGTAGGCTCAGATCCAATCTGTTCACCTAAGCCCCCAAAGAAAATCACTAATATATTGACTAACCATTTAAATAATTAAAAAAGGGGAAATTGTAGAAACAGTGGATCGTACTGATGATGTCAGGGAGGTTCAAGCCGTTGGAGAAACGACCAGTTGGTCGACCAGTGGGATAATCGATTCCATACGGGGGAGAATCAGCACGAGCGGTGGTGACTAAGTAATTGTTATTACCACTGTCCACAAGTGAATCGCCAAACACAAAGAACGCTCGAGCCGCGTTTGTTTGTTGCGGTATAAGAAATAGCGTTACGGACAGAAGTATGGAGTTTACGAGAAGAGTGGACATGATGATGCAAGTGGTTAAAGAAAAGCAGATTAGTCTCTTCCTCAATATAGCAACTTAGCAAGCCTCTTCGTTTATTATATACACTAAGGAAAACTTTGTTTATAGGTGGAAGTAATAAATGTTATGTCGTCGGTTGATCTACTTAGGAGAACACAAAGCTGTTCTAATTGAAGTGAAATCAATGTGAAATGCAATAGTTTCCATAATTGGTTAGAGAAGTAATTGATTTACTCTTGTAATGATCTGAGTTTAATTTGAATCTAGTGATGTACTTCTGTTTCGAGACTGATGAGTTACTTTTTTTAATTATATACAAACAAGTTTTGAGTAATTATAACAGAAAAAGTGTTAAAAGGTTAGTGATGTTTTTAAATAGCTATAATAGAGTACGCAAATAAGTTTGTCTATATATGAATTAAACGTAAAGAAACTTTACTTTTTTTTTTAATATTTATAGTATGAAACAATGATAATTGGTTTGAACATAACCAGAAAAAAAATTCACAAGTCAAATCAAACTAAAAACATAGTTTGGTCCAAAATAATAAATTAGTAGCTGGCATCAAAAGTAACCAACCACATTTAAAATATCGTATATGAATATCTATATCATATAAATATCATGCATGTTTTATCATTTTTAGTATCCATGACCATATCCATATATACCTACATCATATTTCTTACAACCCAATGTGTTATATAATTAATGGATCCTTTGAAATAGAATCGTAATAATCAACAAATGACGAAACAAGTATTATCCTAATGCTGGTAACTATTCTAAAGATGATGCTATTCAAAGTTCATTTTTGTTATCTTCCATCTACTAATTAAAATACGCACCAAATGTTTAAAGTTAATTATATGATATTTTCGTACTGATCAAAATAAACTCTACTTAGATTTGTCAATATAAAAGGGTAATAAAGGGATAGGGGACAAGGATACGTGACAAAATGACAATCTCTACATATGGTTTATTGCAAAAAAACATGTAATTGAGATCGAAAATCTTCTAATGCCAGTTTGTAATACATAAATAAAGAGAGAGAGAAAGAAAGAGTAAAACCTAAAAGGTTGTTTACAAGTGGTTGTCATTTCCCAAATCCCACTTGTATATAATGTTATTTGCGTGGAATATAAGAGGTTTGAATAGTAGTATTCGTCACACTATGACAAGGTCTTGGATTAATATGCATAGACCGCTATTTAGTGCGTTTCTTGAAACGCACATCCTACCAATAAATTCTGAGAGAGTTATACGAGCAATCCCGAATGACTGGAAGTATTTCGCTAATTTCGGGGGTCAAGAAAGGGCGAGATTAGCTGTGGTTTGGGATCCCTCAGTTATTGTTTCAGTGTATAAGGAATCGGCCCAGGCTGTTACTTGTGGAGTGTTTATACCGGCTCGAAAAATCACCATAACGGTAACTTTTGTTTATGGATTCAACCGAGCTGAGGAAAGGAGGGAATTATGGGAGGAACTGAGGTGGATTAATACCAACACTCCTGCTAAGGTTCATCCTTGGGCGGTTTTGGGTGATTTTAATCAGATCCAGAGGTTGAACCACCATTCAAATCACATGTTACTCGATGTGGATACTGATGGTATGGATGATTTCAATCTGGCAATGCAAGATGCAGAGATCTTTGAAGCTCAAGCGAAAGGTCTACATTACACATGGTGGAACAATCAGATAGCTAACCCTGTATTGAAGAAAATAGATCATGCCTTGATAAACCAGCATTGGGCTGCGAAGTTTCCGGACGCTTATGCAGAGTTCCTTCCTTCTCTACAATCGGATCATTCCCCATGTTTACTCCAGGTTCCGAATCTGGTGAAGAAGGCCAATAAACCTTTTAAATTTTTTCAGCACTTGGTAGACCATCCTGATTATCTTCCAACAGTGCGTGAGGCATGGAATTGCGAGGATACGGTTGGCACAAACCAATTTAAGTTGGTGAGGGCTCTGAAAACACTAAAGAGGAAGCTGCGCGAGCTGAATAGGCAGAATTTTAGTAACATCTCAATGAGGGTTAAGGAGCAAGCGGCAAGAGTGGAAAATATTCAGAGGAATTTAATGAACAACCCAAGTAATGACTTAGCCAAAGAAGAACATGTGCAACGTGAAATATGGTATACTCTGTTAAGGGCGGAGGAAAATTTTTTCAGACAAAAATCAAGGGTCCAATGGCTAAAACTTGGCGACAGGAATACATCATTCTATCATCGAACGGTTCACAACGTGCAAACAGAAATCATATTCACTACTTGAGGAATAGTACAGGTGCTATAATCAGTTCGACTGAAGATATCCATGATCATGCTGCAAACTATTTTGGGGAGATCTTGGGTTCCACGGAGCTACACGCTTCTCCGGTAACAGTTCAACAGATTCAAGATTTGATCTCTTTCAGATGCTCTGAGACTCAGTGTGTAGAATTGCAGAGGCAAGTAACAGCAGAGGAAATCAGAGAAACATTATTTGCGATGCCAATGGACAAAAGTCCGGGTCCCGATGGCTATCCAGTAGAATTTTTCAAAGCATCTTGGTCGGTGGTGGGGAAGGATGTTATTGCTGCCATCCAAGAGTTTTTTCGGAATGGACGTCTGCTGAAAGATTTCAATAATACGGTCATAGCTCTTATACCGAAGATTACTGCAGCCTCAGAGTTAGGGGAGTTCAGGCCGATAAGCTGTTGCAACTTGGTCTATAAAGTCATTGCGAAGATTCTATCGAAGAGGATGAAACCGATTCTAATGGGTAGTATAAGTCTCAACCAAGCCGCGTTTTTAAAAGGCCGCAACTTGGGAGACAACGTCCTATTATCCTCTGAACTGGTCCGAAACTATGGGAAATTGACCTGTCAGAAGAGTGGTATGTTACAAGTGGACATTCGCAAGGCGTTTGACACGGTATGTTGGGATTTCATTTTGAAGATATTGGAAGCTCAAAATTATCCAATATTATTCAGAACGTGGATAAAGCAATGCATCACCACGCCTAGGTTCTCTGTAGCTATAAATGGGTCCTTGGCTGGGTTCTTTGCGGGTGAAAAGGGGCTGAGACAGGGGGATGCTTTGTCTCCGTATCTGTTTATCATGACAATGGAGATCTTGACAAAACTACTTGATAAGGCATCGTTTGATGAATTATTCACTCTTCATCCGAGATGTCGCTCCCCGAGGTTAACACATTTATTATTCGCAGATGACCTCCTCGTTTTTTCAGATGGCTCGACTGATTCAGTTGCTGGTATAAGGACCGTGATGGATACATTTAAAGGATGGTGTGGTCTTGACATTAACAGGGCAAAGACTAACTTATTCTTGGGCGGATATTCAGCTTCTGAGGCTGAAACAATCAGCACCATTTCGGGGTTCAGACTGGGCGAATTTCCAACGAGGTACTTGGGATTACCTCTATCCTCAGCTCGCATAACGTCGCACACATTGCAACCTTTTATTGAGAAGATCACGTCTAAGTTACATAACTGGACAACAAAGTTCCTATCCTTTGCTGGGAAAATCAAATTGATCTCTTCTGTCATATACGGCATGGTAAACTTTTGGAGTGCAGTGTTCTCCTTACCCAAAGGTTTCTACAGCAAAATTGACAGCCTTTGTGCTGCTTTTTTATGGAAAAACAGTACTGTGTCTGCAAAAGGAGCGAGAGTCTCTTGGAAAGACATTTGCAAACCAAGGGAAGAAGGAGGGTTAGGCATAAGATTACTTGCAGATTTCCAACAGGTTTTTGCGCTCAAACAGATTTGGAATCTCTTCACGAACTCTGGATCTCTCTGGGTTGCTTGGATGCAAGCAAACATTTTCCAAAGGAAGAACTTCTGGTTGACAAAAGACTCCCCTAGATTCTCTCAGACGATCCGCTGTATGTTGCAACAGAGACCATTACTGAAGGATCTTATGAGATGTGAGGTTGGAAATGGGGAAAAAGCTAGCTTCTGGTTTGATACGTGGACAAGGTTAGGACCTCTCATTGATCATTTCGGACAAGGAGGACCAAGGGAAATACGAGTTAACCAGAACGCAACTGTTAGCGGTGCAACTCGGAATGGCAACTGGCAATTCACTACAGCCAGATCAGATCGAATGGAAGGTCTCCTCTTGTGCTTATCAACGACGGATCCCCCATCTAGGGAGAGGGGAGATGATGTTTATCAATGGGTTAATGCGACCGGGGGATATACATCGAACTTCTCTTCTAAAGTCACGTGGGGTGTTCTTAGATCACCTTCTCCATTCGTCTTATGGCACAAGACTGTTTGGTTTTCAGAGGCAGTCCCGAAATGTTCGTTCATTACCTGGCTGGTGTACAGAGAAAGACTACCTACAAAGGATAGACTTCTTCGTTGGGGCATGGAGGTGAATCCCAAATGTTTGTTATGTAATCAAGCTGATGAATCTCATTCGCACTTGTTTTTTGAATGTTCGTTCTCTATGGCGCTCTGGCAGAGAGTTATCTTCACTGACTGGCCGAGAGTGCCAGTCGATGTATCAGGTCTCCATTCGAGTATTTTTGATCCTGCCTCTTCAATTCCATCGCGCATTCAAATCATACTTAAACTCTGGTTGCAAGTAAATATTTATCATATATGGAAAGAACGAAATTCAAGGCTTTTCACAGGTTTACAAGCAGAAGCGGAGACAGTTGCAGTGGCCATCGACCGCGTGATCCGTAACCGCCTCATCTCGATCCCAGCCTCAGGACAAAGCTCCATCTCTCTCTTAGATCTGTATTATGGTTGTATAAGGTCTCCATAATTTGCTTTCTTTTCCTTCTCCTCTTTCTTTCTTCAGTTTCCCTATCTTTTGTAATAAAGCATTCAATAATGCTCTTGTAAACTCAGAAAATGGTATAAATTTAACATTTTACCAAAAAAAAAAAAAAAAGTGGTTGTCTATCTCTTTCAGTTATCTAACATTCACATGCATACTTAACTCACATCACCATCATCATTATCATCACAATACAATCATCATGACCGGTAAGTACCCTTCGGCTTTGCATCACTTGCATTCTTTTAAATTTTTAGCCCAAACAGACCAAACCTGGGTTTCTGGCCTTTTCGGTTCATTATTTAATATTTTTAGGCCCGATTTCTACTTTTGTTTATATATTTTATGGTTTTTCATGGTGAACTCCACAAAATAGTTTTATAAAATCTTTCACTTTTTGCAAACTAATATCTACTAACTCGGTATAATTTCAAAAAAATCTACTTCAAAAAAATCTAATTTCTTTCTTACTTTTATCTACCGTATTAATATAAATTTTCAAAATACAAATTCTAGAGTTTTAAAAATCTCTTAATATTTTGTGGACAATTATTACTAGACGGTATAATTTCCAAAAATATAAATTCTAACGTTTTAAAAGTCAATCAAATTCTTTGAACTATATCATCCATCAAATCAACATAATTTTTCAATATTCAAATTTTAGCGTTTTACTTATTCACTTAATCTTCGTGTACTATTACACACCAAAAGCCCATAATTTCCAAAAATACAAACTATAACATTTTACCAAATCTCTCAAATTTTTGGAATACTATCTTTCAAGTGAGCCTAAATTCAAAAAAATCAAAATTCTAGTGTTTTACAAATTCTTTTTATTTGTGGACTATTATACAAATTTATAGTGTTTTACAAATTCTATTATACTAAGTTCTAGTGTTTTATAAAATCTCTTAGTTTTTATAAAATATTACCCACCAAATGGACATAATTTCTCAAAAGAAAAAAATCAAGCATTTTATAAAAACATTCTATTTTTGTGAATTATTATCCACTAAATGATCATAATTTCTCAAAATATAGAATTCTTCACGTTTCACAGAATCTCTCAGTTTTGGTAGACTATTATCCACCAAATCGGTATAATTGCTCAAAATAAAAATGTAACGTTTTACAAAATCTCAGAATTTTTATGGACTATTATTCACCAAATCAGCATAATTTCTCAAAATACAAAATTATAACATTTTACAAAATCTCTAAACTTTTATAGACTATTATTCATCATATCAAAATAATTTCCAAAAACAATTTATGGCGTTTTAGAAAATTTCTTAGTTTTTTGTGGGAAATTATCCACTAAATTAACATAATTTTCCAACATAGAAAATTCTAACATTTACATAATCTCTCAATTTTTTTGTACTCTTATCTGACATCACTTCCAAAAAATAATCTAATATTTTACAAAACTTCTCAATTGTTATAGACTATATCTACCAAATTAGCATAACTTCTAAAAATACAAAAAAATCTAACATTTTACAAAATCTTTCAATTTTTGTAAATACTATCTACCAAATGATAAAAATTTCCAAAAATCTACATATATTATAAATCAATTTAACATAATTTTAAATAAAAATTTCTAATTTTCTAAAATCAGGAGAAATTTTAAAACAAAAATTTCTATTTTAGAAGCAATTATAGAATTAAATTAAAACATAGTCGATACCTTTTAATAAGGCTTCGGATTCGTGGAGCACCTATAGCCTAAGTGGTAAAAGGCTTAGGTCATTGTTCCTCATGTCTCGTGTTCGAATTCCGGTTTGGACAAATTGGGAACTCCTGTGGCCCACACAAATAGCGAATACAACCGCTTGCGACCTACATTTGTTTTTAAAAAAAAAAACTTCGGATTCTCTCTCTATCCGTCAAAAACAGCATTTTTGTCTCTTAGCCCGAAAATCATCAAGAGACGAAGACTCAATTATAATCATCGCCGATCGGAACTTTTAATCGGTGTTAGAAAAATGCGACACAATTGCTGCCATGTCTCCTTCGCATCCGTTCTCAAGATCCTCAATTTTCTCCAAGCTTTCATCGGTGTTTCAATCATAATCTACTCGATATGGATGCTCGATCAATACAACCATCACATACCCGTCGGACCTCCTCCACCACAGCCTCCGGCGGCTTCACCACCCGATTCTTATTCTCTAATTGATATCACCACTCTTTCTCATTCCTTGAAGAATCCCATCAATTTCGTTTCCGATATCGTTATCGGGTCTGATGGAGATTCAAGTTTCAACCTCCGTTCCTTAGATCTTCCTGCTCCATGGTATAATTTTGCTCTTTGTAAAAAAGTTCCCATTTTTAAGGTTTTCATTTAAATCTCCTCCCTAATTGACTAATCTGGTTTCATACTCCTCTCTGATGGATTCTTATAGACCAGTTTTTGATTAGTCAATTTTGATTTAATTTGATTGTGATCTTCGTATGCATTACACTTGAAGGAAATATTTGGTTTCATATTGGGATTAAGCTGAAATACAGTTTGATGCTTGAAGAAATGTTCCAATGAATTGATTTTGTTGGGTTATAAATTCAATGCAGGTTCATATACTCTTTCATGGCGATTGGGATATTGGTCTGCATTGTCACAATCATCGGTTTCATTGCAGCTGAGGCTATCAATGGCTGCTGCTTGTGTTTCGTATCCTTATTTATACATACTACAGTTGTTAACTGATAGTTTTCTGTTAGCATTATCCTACATGGAAGTTCAATCCTTGACATATCTTAGTATTCTATTCTAAAAACTCTTCTAATCATACTTGAAGCGGCTCTTGTGGGATACATAGCTATTGACCGTCACTGGGAAAAGGTGAGGTGTTTTTCTTATATTTGAAAGCTTGTGTGTCGTGTGTTGTGTTAAAAGGTCTAGACTCGTCTTTGTTTCTTTAGGATCTTCCTTATGATCCAACTGGAGAACTCAATAGTCTTCGAGCTTTCATCGAAGAAAACATTGATATCTGCAAATGGGTCGGGATTGTTGTGGTAGCTATCCAGGTAACTAACTCAGTCCTTTACCTTTTCAACATTTGAGTTATTTTATGTTTGAATTAAACATGAGTTGATGTTTCAGTTACTGTCATTGCTACTGGCTTTGGTTCTGAGAGCAATGGTTTCTCCCCGGCAATCAGACCTTGAGGATGAGGATGATTATGAAAATCCGATGAGTAGAGCGAGGGAGAATCTTCTTGGTTCACAGGCAAACCCGTCAGCTTCTGGATCAGGCAATATTGACAATTGGAGGTCCAAAATCAGAGAGAAGGTAAAAAACAAAGTTCCTTGATTGATTAAACTGGATAACAAAGATTTAAGCTTGTGAGTTGTGACTGATGGTCTTCGTAACCTTTTCTTCTACAGTACGGATTGATCAGCGGACAGAGCCAAAACCCATCTGTTTAGCCCAAAAGACTATGTTCTTGTCTGGAATCTTAGTTTGGGTTTGTTCGTCCTCATTTTTTCTCTCTCGCCTTCATTGTAACTTTCGAGTGTGCATAAATATTATACTACTATGTGATCGTTTGATGTTTTGATTTGATACTATGTTTAGATCGCTACATAGCTTTCATTTTGGTGTATGGGTACGAAAGCAAAACGAGATTTGTGTTAATGGGAACATTCGCTTTTTGCTCTACTTCAACAATGGCTACATAGCATTTTGTTCTCTCTCAATAATAACAAAAAAAATCATTTAACTTAACACTATAATACATTTTTATTGAACTTGGTATATATTGTTCTCGTCTCCTCGTGCAAGATCTACGACGCTTCCTCTACGAGTTCTTCCAACAATGCTCTTTCAATTTCAATCCCAAAGTCGTCTATTTCAACTTGCAAGCTACGAGTCCACGTTCTCCCGACTATCTCGTCCTTTACTAGACTCTCTGCAGCAAACTATTCCTGCCCATGTCTTCTCCTGATGCAAGCTTGCTAGGCTCATCTAAAACCCACTTCTTTAACTGGGACCATACATGCTCCACCAATTCGACAGGCCGTGAATCATTTTCCTTACGTTTAGTCGATGTTTTTGAAATGATTGAGTTGATGCTGTCGAAAATGAGCTTACTTGTTGATCGTTGTCGTCTCACGTCTGCGTTTGCCTTCGTGGATGAACTCCTTGACGTTGTTATTATCTGGATTGGTGTATTTGTCTCTGAGCGCAGTGTATAAGGNCACGTCTGCGTTTGCCTTCGTGGATGAACTCCTTGACGTTGTTAATATCTGGATTGGTGTATTTGTCTCTGAGCGCAGTGTATAAGGGACTGTTTGGCAAGTTCCACCGAAACATGAGTGGATCACGAGAGACGGTGCTACCCATCGTGAAAACCAAGATCACAGTTTCCTCATCCAGTTTCTTGACCTGCTTATGCGTCCTCCCTTGGACCACAATTTTTTCAGTTGCAACAGCCTTTGAAGGTCTCAATACAGTGATGCGCTTTGCCTCCGAACAAGGAGAAAAATGCTGAAAGTTGGGAAGATGCTGAGAAAATGAATCTGATTCCTGGAGAAATCTAAGAAATAAATCCATGTTGGAGCTTAAAACTTCAAGAGCATCTTGGAACTCTTAGGATTGCTGAAGATTCTCGTCTGTTACAAGGCGTTTCGCTTCCGTGAACTTTTGACGAACAAGAGCCATTTGTTTTTCAGACATACTTTGATCATATCTTCCTTTTCTTGGCGAGCTATCTCTTGAATGACTCACCTTCTGAGGTGACTGCCACATTTCATACACATCTGTAAATTCTCAGCTGAGCTCCTGAAACTTTTGGACCTCACTATCCATGGAAGCCACTGAATGATTCAGCTTCTGGATTTGATTCGCTGTATAGCAGTCTCAAGATGAAGCTGGGGAAGCGTTTCCAAACCCATCAACTTAGAAACCACATTAGTTGGGCTCTGTTTATGTTCGAATTCTTTTGACATTTCTCGTGCAATGAGTTTCTTCATCGGTGTACCACATACGTGGTTTATCTGTAAGTAACTTGTTCCCATTAACAGCTGTTCCTAGAACAATATTTTAAAAATATTCAATACTTGGATTAGTTCAGATTCCAAATCCAATTCGAGTACTTCAATAATTTATTTTGGATTTATATCGGTATTTTTCATGTTGTGTTTTGNCATTCAATACTTGGATTAGTTCAGATTCCAAATCCAATTCGAGTACTTCAATATTTTATTTTGGATTTATATCGGTATTTTTCATGTTGTGTTTTGATTCAAAATTCGGAATATGATTTATTTGCTCAGTCATGGAGCTAGATATGAAAGATGAGTAACAGAAAGCCATGTCATCACATTATCCTTGAGAACCGATATGTAATGTACACGTGGTAGATCTCAAGTGGAGGGAAACGATTCGTTTAACCCAAAACACTTCTTCCTCTTTTCTTACAAGCCTCTCGAACACATATTTACNCAATGTACACGTGGTAGATCTCAAGTGGTGGGAAACGATTCGTTTAACCCAAAACTCTTCTTCCTCTTTTCTTACAAGCCTCTCGAACACATATTTACAACCAAACACAACAAATCTAAAACCACTCTTTCGTGTCGGAAGAACAATAAAGAAAAACCAAAGATGGCGATGACGTCAGCTGCTACGGTGTTTGTTATGACGGCCAACGTCACGGCGGCCGGAGGCGCTTCGTCGTCTAGGAACTCCGTTTCTTTCTTACCGATGCGAAGCGCCGGTTCTAGGCTCGTAGTTAGAGCAGCTGAAGAGCCTGCTGCTCCTGCAGAAGGTTCTCCGGCAACTGCCGTTGCTCCGCCTGAAGCTCCTGCCACCAAACCCAAGCCACCTCCGATTGGTCCTAAGAGAGGCTCCAAGGTCAGCTAACCTAATCTATCTCATATATACTTACATATGTTATTAGTTAAACCCATCAAAATGGTAAATGATTGTGCGATTGCATCATACAAAACTGCGAATCTGATCAGGAGTTTAATATATGGATCTGTTCATGTCTCTGTATATCTAGTTTTCTCTTTTGGAATTCCTGAAAAATTTCACCATTTTGATCACACTACTAGCCAGAACTAAAGATATTCAGAAATTGATATATGTTAGAATTGGGTAATTTTCATCATTTTCAGAAGGTAGACGTTAAATATGATATTTATATAAACTGTTGGAATTCTCGTAGGTCAAGATCCTAAGGAGAGAATCCTACTGGTTCAAGAACATTGGATCAGTCGTGGCCGTTGATCAGGTAACGTATCTAGTCTACACACAGGAAATGTATGTATAACCAAGTGTGGGTTTTGTCCAATTAATCTTTCCCGGGTTGCAAATGTGCAGGATCCCAAGACCCGGTACCCGGTTGTGGTTCGGTTTGCGAAAGTGAACTACGCCAACATATCGACCAACAACTACGCACTGGACGAGATTGAAGAAGTTAAATCTTGAACGGAAAGAGTTTTAAACATCTGTGTACATTTGGTTTAATGTTTATACCGGTTTATCTCTTTGTAACTTGACCCGAAACCGTATGTACCAAAACGTTTGCCAATTATTTCTCATCTGAATCCTGGAATTTGGAATATCACATGTATCTATAGTACAAAAACATCCAAGATAATGCAAAATATTCAAGTGAAAAAACATCCCAAATTTGGAAAAGAAACACTGGTGATTCGCAGTACCTCCAATCTGCTTGCTTCCTGATCATTAGGACAAAGATTAGATGCTGTTATGAGTTGCCATAAACTGAAACTACGTCTTTCACTTCTCTGGGGCATTCTAAAGCCTAATGGCTTTACTTTTTAAAGCAGGATATAATGGGGAAAGGTTGTGCGCTCCCTTCTGAGTTCTCAGGCAAAGCATTGGATGATGATATTATGAACGCTGCAAATGGATTATACTACTAACCGACGAAGACCTTAGGAACAGTGTGTAGCCCAGTAAGTCTTTCAAGTGCCTTCTGCAGTTGTGGCCCTTGTGGACCTAAATGTTCCACAATACCATGCATTAAACCAAATGAAGACACCCACCCAACAGTTCTTTTTGACTATTGCATCTTCAAAGAGAAATAACTTCTCTTAAGTTTCTAACCCCAGAGTCCAGAAACAAGAGCTAAAAAGATAAACATATAAGCAAATTCGAATCTGGGACACTAAACCAATTGAAAGAGTAACACAAGACATCGAATCTTTCAACGAGTATACATGCCAGAAGATAAAAACATCTCCAACCCTACTCTATTTTTCTCTCTAAACTCTATTATTGAGTAAAATCTTCTCCAACCCTA
>OVAU01001684.1:0-14132 GCA_900406315.1 Biscutella laevigata subsp. laevigata
AAAATAAGGTTAGATTCTCAGATGGATATGCGTCAGACCTAACTACTTGTGTAGATCTAGAGGGCGGAAAGTTTACGGGTATGAAGAGTCATGATTATCATGTATTCATGGAGAGGTTGCTCTCGTTCATATTTGCAGAACAATTACCTCGAAGCGTATATCTTGCTTTATCTGGTACGTACGTAAATTAATATACATTGCAACATATTTATATTTGGTCGTATTAAGTATATACAATACTGACCTCATATATAACTTATGATGCAGGCATTGTAAGCTTTTTCCGTGACTTGTGTTCTCGATCGCTAAAAACAAATAAGGTTCAAATTATGAAGGAGAGCATAGTCATAATTTTATGCAATCTGGAGAAGATATTTCTGCCAAGCTTTTTCGATGTAATGGAGCATGTAATTGTACATCTTCCATACGTCGGATGGCACATCTCACCCTCCCGAGCTTACCGCGGAACAAAGGAACGCTTTGTTCCTCGAGGTAATAATCTACAACATAAGCAAAATTTAAATTACTTTTGTTACATTTACTTTTATTATTATGAGACTTGTTGTTTTACATCATAATTACAATCACTTAAATAATTAAACTAATAGACACGATCAAGAAACAAAGAGTTGTGTCTTTACACTTATGAAGAGTTATGTTTCTTAACTAAACAATTACCGTACCCACATATTTTGTGAGCGTACCCACATAATTTGTTCATGTATACACATAATGTGTACCCACATATTTTGACTATATACCCACTTAATATTTGTATATGTACCACTTTATTACAAACTCAATTATCAACTAATAAAGTTAAACCAGAAATCCAAAAGCCACCAATTTTGCAGAAGAAAACTAAAATCTAACCAATTAGAAACCAAATCCAAAACCATCAAGAATAAAAAACCAAGAACATGCCTGGATAAGCCCTTTCTTCTTCATCTTGTGTAGAGGCATTGTAACCTTCTCTGACTCTCCCCACCTTGCACAAGAAAAATATCATGAGACTGTAACTCTCAAGCTCTGTTTCCAGTTGGCATAAATGTTTCAGCTATGAGTCTATAAGCCATATAATCCGATTTGCAATCCATGTTCCTTAGCTCTTTCAAGATGTAGAAAGCGTCCATTTCACTCGACGACTTACAAAGGCCATGGACAATCAAGAGTGCAATATTGGATCCATTGATGTTCGAGTTTGCCTTTTCACCTCATCCACCAATATCAAGAGTTGATCCATTTCGGAACTTCTACAGAACCTTCCGATATACACGCCGAAGCCAAGTGTATTGAGAGAAATGCCTATTTAGCGCATTTTGGCGAACAAATTTTTTAACATATTCATAATAGCCCTCAAAAGTTAAAGCAGCTAAAAGCGATTGCATGCATCAGGATGAATCTCCCGACTCGTCGACAAAGCTTCTTCTAAAACCCAGAAAGCGTTATGAGCTTTCCTACACAACATAAGCGTATTGAATAGGGAGCTATACACAGGAGAATCGAGAAGGACTTTGTGCGATTTGACCTGTTTGAAGAGAGTATCGATGGTGGAAAACTGTCGAGAAAGAGATTTGAAGATCAAGTGGTAAGAGAGGAAGTCGTGATAGGTTTGGCTGAGTCACCCACAAGATTAATAAGTCAACAAAAAAATTGAGAAGTCAACGTCCCAGTCACCACTTTTAACAAAAAAAAAAAAAGATGTCATTAAGTCTTAGATATGAATAGTCCGATTTTGATGAATAAAGATCTCAAATTTAAATTCATAATGAGTCAAACGCAACATGGTGGAATTGGTCAATAGCTTTATGCAATCGGGGGAACTAGATCGCAGATTAAACGAAACAAATATCTGCCTCATCCCCAAGAAGGAAAGGTCTACGGCGATGATGGACTTGCGTTCAATAAGTCTTTGCACCGTTGGGTACAAGCTAGTGTCCAAGGTTCTATGTCAGCGGCTAAAGGGAATACTACCTTCCATGGTAGCGGAGACACAATCGGCCTTTGTGCCGGGACGACTCATATCGGACAATATCCTCATTGTCCAAGAGATGTTCCATGGACTTAGGACGAACAAGGCCTGCAAGGGAAAGTTCATGGCAATAAAGACGGATATGAGCAAGGCCTATGACAGACTGGAATGGCAGTTTGAAGAGGCTACTCTACGGAAACTTGGTTTCGCGGAAACCTGGATAGCATGGATGAAGGGGTGCATTTCGACGGTCAGCTACCGAGTCCTGATTAATGGATCTCCAAAGGGAACGATACTCCCAGAGCGGGGCCTCCGACAAGGAGATCCGTTGTCACCATACCTTTTCATTCTATGCACGGAAGCACTAATTGCCAATATCAAGGAAGCAGAACGCCAGGAACAAATCTCAGGAATAAAGGGAGCACGGCATTGCCCGGCTATCACACACCTGCTTTTTGCGGATGCCAGTCTGTTCTTCTGTAAGGCGACATAGGGTGAATGCCAAGCTATTTTAGATATTCTGGCTACGTACGAGCGGGCATCGGGACAACGGATAAACTATGCAAAGTCGTCGATTCAGTTCGGGCATGGTATCGCGGAAGATATGCGAGCAGGCTTAAGAACAATGACATGGATCACCGAGGACGGAGGAATGGGAAATTATCTGGGACTACCCGAGAGTTTGGGAGTATCGAAGACCAAGATCTTCGCCTTTTTGCAGGACATATTATAGAACAGGATAGACAATTGGTCGACCAGATTCCTCTCTACTGGGGGTCGGGAGATCCTGGTCAAAGCGGTCGCAACAACTCTCCAACCTACGTCATGTCATGCTTCCGCCGCCCAAAATCAATGTCCAAGACACTAACGAGTTATGTGGCCAGATTTTGGTGGGGAGGAACGGGAAACAAGCGAGGGATACACTGGAAGAGCTGGAACAAGATGTGTAGGACAAAGGATAAAGGAGGTCTCGGTTTTAGAGAGTTGGAGCACTTCAATACAGCCCTGCTTGCAAAACAGCTATGGCGGCTGATGGAGTATCCCGAGTCACTGTTTGCGAAGACAATGAAAGGCCGATACTACCAGGAGGGAGACCTGTTAAGGCCAATTCGCTGCTCCTCCCCATCCTATGGATAGAGGAGCATCATATCTGCGCGGTCTCTGGTTAATATATGACTCATCAAACGGGTGGGATCAAGACACTCAATTTTCGTATGGAATGACCCCTGGATACCAGCTGAACGCTTGAGGCCCGCACGGAGTTGTGGTACACCCTACTACGCTCCGCTCCGAGTAAATCATCTGATTCACGCGGGGACAAGAATGTGGAACCTTCCACTAATGTCTGCAATAATGGAACAGGAGGACATAAACATGATAACGAGAATGAGACCAGCTCAAGATTACACCCCGGATGCTCATATATGGCATTTGTCCAAGTCAGGAAAGTACACGGTTAAGTCGGGATATGAAGTCAGCCAGAGATTCTTGGGCTCCACTACAGAGGGGAGCTTTGGACCGACGACGGATGCGTTAACTGCCCAGGTTTGGAAGTTGAAGTGTCCAGCCAAGTTGAAGCATTTCCTTTGGCAGGCGCTAACTAGAAGTCTTGCAGTGACTGACCGTCTCAGATCACGAGGAATAAATTGTGATGGACGTTGTCAAATTTGCAGATAGAAGTGGAGTATATTGATCATGTTTTGTTCCTCTGCCCGCCGGCTCGTCAAACTTGGGCCCTGGCGAATATACCGATGAACCCCCAGGGAACGCCCAGCTCTTCTTTATACTACAACATGGATCACCTTATGTGGAGAATACCTCGGGAATTTGAAACCACGACATTTCCATGGATTTGTTGGTACATTTGGAAATCAAGAAATAATAAGGTCTATCGGAATCAGAATCCTGAGCCACTGCGAGTGGTGCATCAGGCACTCATGAATTCGGAAATCTGGGAGACCTGTCACCCAGTTGATGGAAAAGAAGCGGGTTCGAACACGAGGGCCGGAGATTCGACAACGGTCATATGTCAGACAGATGGAGCTTGAAAATAAGGAGAGGCCATGACAGGATTTGGCTGGTTTGCCCACCAAACAAACGCCCCAGAGGGGATGGTGGGACTTCGAAGTGTGGGATGCCTGGAATCGGCCCTCCAAGCCGAATTGGAAGCCCTGATGTGGGCAATGGAATCAATGACAGGCAAGGGCTGGACGAGAGTTCAGTTCATGACTGACTCTACGGATCTGTTGGATATGATACAATACCCCTTGGATTGGCCCCGATACAAGAACCAGCTAGACGATCTACTCTCCTTGAGGGCTGCATTCGACACGGTGAAGTTCTCCTACATCCATCGATCTGAAAACACAATCGCTGATCTACAGGCCAAGAAGGCATGCCAGATGCCAGTGAAATCAGAAGAGATTGCGAGCTTTATAGGAAGAGAACCAGATTAGGACTTGGTTTGAAAGTTTTTATGTTTGTTGACAAAAAAAAAAAATGAGTTAAGGCAGTTGTAGACATTTCTTCTAATTTTGGGTATGAATTTTTATACATGTCAAAAATACAAGAATGAATATGTCGTTATCCCTATATAATGCAAAATCTTACAACATCATTGTGGACTTGGTTTTCTTATTTTCTCTTGTTAACCATATGATTATTTTTGTAACATTGGAGTTGTCTAATTTTTTTAGTTATTTTAATGAGATAAAAAAAATTTATAACACAATATAACAACACAAAACATTTAAGAGCTTTATAATTTATTTTATCATAAATTTTAAGGTTAAACTCGTTAAATTTTTCCTTTTTCACCCTTAATTTTTAATCTCGGTATTAGAGTACCTTTAGACTACTAGGTTTGCCTTGTTTCAAACAGCAGTTCCATGTGTTATGTGCATCGATCTTGTTCTAAAAAATGTACTTGGTTTCTAGAACACTTATTTTTCATGGTGTGGAACCAACTTCCATACGATTGACAAATTGCTCCAGCTCTTCTTCCATATCATTGAACTCGATTTTCCATAAAAAGATAACAGGGGTTTTAGGGGAGAACTATCTTTGAATATGAACTCGATTTTTCATAAAAAGATAACTAGGGATTGAAAGGAAACCCTAAAGATAAGGAGAATAGCGTGTAGTCCTTAAACCAAAATGGCGTGATATTTCTTCTCCTTTGAGCCATTGCGCTTTGTAATTCATACTTAACCATCTTACCCTCATTAAAACCTGGTCCAGAAAATCCACTTGGGGAAAACTGGACTCCGAAAAAAGAGTACTAAGTTGAGTACTTCTAAGATGAATCACGTCTTGAGCTTGAATGCAACTGTAGGCGGATTGATCATCTTCAAGCTTCAAACGTCTTTCCGAACTTTCCATAAGCAACACCAATGCTCCAACAAGCTTCTTTGTCATTGATCGAGTGATTGGGCATGTTGGTGTTGGTATCTCCAAGGCGTCTTTCGCATGCTCAGGTACAAGCTCTCCTTCATGTTTCATGTTGCTTGTCATGATCACATCATCCCCTCCCAGTTGAAAAGGATTTGTCCTCAAATCTGATTCATCTGCAACAAATGGAACTAAGTCAGAAACATTGAAGGTAGAACTGATATTATACGTACCTTGGAGATCCAATTGATAGGAGTTGTTATTGATCTTCTTAGTAATCTGGAACGAGTCATCAATTCTTGGTTTTAACCTTGAGTTCCTTTCAGCTAGGAACCTCTCCTTTCTCAGGTATATCCAAACCATGTCGCCTTCTTCAAATATCTCCTCGCGTCTCACTTTGTTGGCGTTTTTAGTGTTTGTTCTGTCTTGGCTTCGATGTTTGCTTTGACCCTCTCGTGTAGTTTCACTCAAAGGAAAATGGGTCAAATCTAGCATAGTAAGAGGACTAAACCCATAAACAAGTTCGAATGGAGAAAACTTAGATGCATAATGTCTAGCATGATTTTAGTCGAATTCAACATGAGGCAAACACTCTTCCCAAGTTATAATATTCTTCTTGATTAACACCCTAGAAACATTGACATAGTTAAGTTAACTACTTCAGTTTGACCATCAGTCTGAGGGTGGCAAGTAGTCGAGAATAACAACTTAGTTCATAGTTTATTCCATTGTTCTCCAAAAGTGACTAAGAAACTTATTGTCTCTATATTAAACAATCGATCTAGGCATGCCATGCAACCTATTGATTTCTCTAAAGAACATGTGAGCTATATGGGATGCATCATCAGTCTTATGACATGGTATAAAATGAGCTATTTTCGAGAACCTATCTACTACCACAAAGATTGAATCTTTTCTCGTTTTAGTCCTAGGCAGTCCTAACACAAAATGCATTGAAATGTCATGTAAAGGATGAGAAGCAATAGATACAAACCGTCGGGCTGGACTGTAGTCTTAGCCTGCTTTCACGTGATTCAGTGAGAACATATTCGTTCCACCTACTTCTTCATGCGTGGCCAATAAAAGTGATCTTGAAGCACCTTCAGGGTCTTATCTATGCCGAAATGCCCCATCAGCCCTCCTCCATGTGCTTCCCAGGTCAAAAGCTCTTGAATAGAACAATTAGGCACAAAAAGCTTATGATCATTTAAACAAAAAAAATCCTCTTTCTTGTAGTAATGCCCCATGGCATGCATATCACACTGCTTATAAGCATCCTGAAAATCTGAGTCATTTGAGTACAATTTATTTGATCTATCCAAAGCATAATAATCGAGCTTTTAGGCTAGAAATGAGTGTGTATCTTCTGGACAACTGGACAATGCATTTGTAACTACATTGTCATTACATTTCTTGTAGGTTATGACATATGGAAATGTCTCAATGAACTCTACCCATCGTGCATTTTTTTTATTCAACTTTTGTTGGCCTTTTAGGTTCTTCAAGGATTTATGATCCAATACGTGTACATAATGCATCACATTCAATTTCAAAAGTCTTAGAAAAATCAGGCAAAACAAGTAAAGAGGGTTAGTCTAATTATCATTCAACTTCTGAAACGCCTTCTCTTGAGCAATTTCCCATTAGAATCCGACTTCTTTCTTGATTACTTCGGTTAGAGGGGCTACAATTATTCTGAAGTATCGCACGAATCGTCGATAGAAGCCTGCAAGTCCAATCCCTAATTACCTTCACCTTCCCTTCATCAATTCTAACTTCATCTGCATTCACAACAAAGCCTAGAAAAACAAGATTATATGTGCAAAACGTGCACTTATCATTGTTCACATACAATTCTTCTTTCCAAAGCACACCTAGAAACTAGAAAAGAATCTAAATGTTGAATGTGATAATCTAAGCTCTTGTTGTAAATCATGATATAATTGAAATACACCACTGCAAAAGTCCTATAAAGGCTCTAAGTACATACGTGCATTTGTTAACTTAACCAACATTATTAACCACTCATACAACTCATGCTTAGTTTTAAATGCAGCTTTCCATACATCCTCTTCTTTCATCCTAATATGATGATATCCACTTTTCAGATCAATCTTAGAAAACATCCTATATCCACGTAGTTCATCTAACATATCATCTAGTATAGGAATGACATGTTGATACTTCACTGTGATAATATTGATGGGTCTGCAATCAACGCACATGCGGCATGAGCCATCCTTCTTGGGCACGAGTAGAACTGGTACGACGCAAGGGCTCATACTCTCTCGGGCGTTGCCCTT
This sequence comes from Biscutella laevigata subsp. laevigata, assembly GCA_900406315.1. Lineage (NCBI taxonomy): Eukaryota > Viridiplantae > Streptophyta > Magnoliopsida > Brassicales > Brassicaceae > Biscutella > Biscutella laevigata. The sequence goes on from OVAU01001684.1 coordinate 7,666, forward strand.
GCTCATTAACTCCTCAACTTGTCGTTGCAACTCTTTAGTCTCCATGGGGTTGCTTCGATAAGCACGTCTGTTGGGGAGAGTGGCGCCTGGTACAAAGTCAATTTGATGTTCGATTCCTCTGATTGGTGGCAAACTCAGGGGGCTCGCCACCTGGAAAGACATCACTATAATCCTGCCAAAGTTTGTCAAGTTCACTCGGATGATCTAGTGCTAGGTTAATCAAGCTACTAAGAGCTTCCTTAAATAAAAACATCAATACAAATCTTTTAGCACATAAAGCCCTTCGCACATCACTTACATTAATCAGAAAATTAGAGGGTTTGGGCGACTTAACCTCTTTCTTGCGTAGATGTATTTGGTCTTTATAGACTTCTTGAAGCGTCATGGGAATGAGAGTGAACTTCTTTACCTTGTCTTCGAAGGAATGCTTGTTGGTATACCCGTTGTGCATCACTCAGCGATCAGATTGCCAAGGTCAACTTAAGAATATATGACTACCCTCCTTAGGTAGCACATCGCACAAGATCTCGTCCTCGTACCTGAAAATAGATATAAGAACCGAAACTTGAGTACTAACCTTCAGCCCACCTTTGTCGTTGAGTCCCGAGAACCTATAAATCCCGATAGTTCAATCTAATTGTTATCCCATCGTTAAGCAAGGTCTAGTAAAAGTTTATTGGGGCTGATCGTTCCTGCTTGTCAGACAAGATCGATCAAATCCAGATGACGATCCAATTAATGTTTGACAAACTTGGATCCTCCTAAACCTAGACCTGATTTGTCAAATCTAATCCAGGTTACAAGTTAGCCGCTCGGTGAGGATCCTTGAGGGTTCCTTAACTGCTGATTTGGGTGATCCAATTAATGTTTTTAAGACTTAGATCTAACTTGTCACGTCGAATCTTGGCTACAAATCAGCCTCTAAGGGTCATTCTCTATCTTTTCTCTGAACCTAATATGAGCATGAACCCTAGCTTACCCTTCTAGTTGTAAACCCTAGATTCAATTTATGAAACTACTCAGGCATAGAAGTAATCAAACAAAGCATGATTAAAAGCATAAAAAGTACTAGAATATAATCAATATGAGGGTTCAAGATACATAATTGTCAAATCAGATTTATCTCCCTAAGAAAATCAATGTCTTTAAAACTTAACTGCGTAAAAGAGAAAGCAAATAAACTCTAAGAAAAAACGTGACAAAATTTGTTTATCTCTTGTGCCTATATAGATCTTGTGACATCATCAGGGTACAAGTGGGTTTGAGCTTCAAAATACAACTTTTTGGGAAGTCTACTTCAAGGTTTGATCGACCCTAAGTGAGGTTCGCTCAAACTATCTTGGCCTTCGTCACCGAATCCCGATCTTCTCGCTCTGGTTCGAACGACTTGGTTTTGAATGGGGTTCGATCTAACTGTGTGTGGTTCGATCGTACTGAGCCTCACTTCCTTCTAGAATCTTCTCTTCGTGGATCCGATCCAATGGTCTTGCTCGGAGTAAGTGTTCGATCGAACCTAGATGGAGTTCGATCGAACTTAAGCTTGGATGGGAATGACTTCTTCAGTTTTCCACGCAAAAATGTCCAAACGCTTCCTATTCTTTATAACGCTCTCTATACCTGAGAAATCCAGAAAGGAGACGAAAAGGCTACAAACGCACGTTAATAACTCATAAAGGGGTCCATAATCCCATAAAAAGATGAGACTTATACCGCTACAAATAAGACATATCAATTCCCCCAAACTTGAACATTTGCTTACCATGGTCCAAACACATCTTGTAGATCATACACAAACCAAAAGTGATAGCACATTGTCCTTAAATCCCCACAATGACTGCCCAAGTCTGTCTATACTCTAAACCCCAACCTGGATAGATTATGCATTCAAGTCAGCTGACTCACTACATTCATTAAAGAGAGCGTGAGTTTTTTATCAGGAAGTCTTTCAATGAGGGAAAGAGGGTTCAGTGACGATGTATGGAGGTTGTATAATGGTGAGGTTAAGGTGTTTGGGGTGTTCAACAAAAAGGGTGTCAAAAATGTCATATCAATATGAAAAATCATGAGAGAGAGCGAATAAGAGAGGGCCTTGACCTAACATACTATCTAGCAACTAGAATATTTTGCCCATCCTGAATTGAAACAAACATCTTTCTTTGAGATCAAACTTAACCAAGTTGACTCTTTTTCATTTCTTTTCCTTTTTCCTTTTTCGTTTTTCTTTTTCGTTTTTCTTTTCCTTTTTATACAGTATCAACATATCTCATCAGAGTTTTCTTTTAGTCTAAATTTCCCAATAACGAGTTTTTAAACACCCAATGTTATACTTCCTATAGACAAAAGGAAAATACACAAGCATTGCAGTCACAACATCATTCATAGTGTGATCTACTTCTCCTTTCTGATATCAAACTCATGATAAGAAATATTTAATTTCATATTAGGTTCTAATAAACGAGTCAGCCTCATATCCAACAAAGCTCTATCAAGCCTTGGTTTTCTGGGAGGGAGTTTGGTTATGTGGTTCTCCAATTCCCCTGCACCAAACAACATCTAGCAGTGAAAATACTAGGCAATAAACTATCATGAAGGGGCTAGTCATCACAGGAGAATATCATAATTCCACAATCCTAAAAGAGTTAAAATTGTGGCCAAAGGCAAACTCCCCCAGAGTTACTTCACACTGTCTCAGTGTGAAAAGAAATCCCAAAGCACGAAGTGTCAGTGTTATTGTAAAAACTAAAAAACTAAAGGATATTATGTTCTTGACGAAAACGTGGTCGTGCAATGAACGGTCAGATGAACATGGGTCGTCTTGGGAGGGCTTGATCGAACTAAAATAGGCCTGATCAAACTATCCTCCCGTGTCTCCCAGATTCGATCGAACTCGTTGTAGGTCGATCGAACAGTGCTCTCGCGGCTTTCTGATTCGATCGAATAGTGCTCTCGCGGCTTTCTGATTCGATCGAACTCAGTGTGGTTCGAGCGAACTATGTTCAGTTCATCACTAAGAAGAATATCTCAAAATCGACCTGAAACTCATAAAAAACACTTAAACCTGTGAAAACTAACGGATCTTAATCCAAATATTGATGAAGTACCTTTGGGGTGCCTCTCATGAGCGTTTGTTTAACGTCATGAGCCTGACAGGTTTTTGCCAATGAAGTGATGGTTGGGGCAGAGACAAAAATCTCAACCTTCTCCTCTACTGGTGTATCTGGTGCAGGGGGACGCGTAGCGATGCGCTTTGCTTGGAGTGGTAAACGAAACACAACTTTTGTTTTCATAAGTTCCCGCAGTCATTCTTCACCTTTTTCTATCCATTCAGGAGTGATGAATTCTTTGACCCCGTGGAAAGGTTTAGACTTTCCTGTATTCTAGACCTTGTACTCAACCTCCTTGCCATCACCATCTTGTGGGTGTGAGTTCCCCTATTTGGCCCCTAGCAGTGGCACCATTGGGTTCCCTAAGAATTTTGCTCTTCGCTTTTCTCTTCCTTGAGCTCTTCTTCTTTTCTACAACATGGGTAGGTGGGTGGTTGTCTGTAACTGTCACTTCTTTGATGTCCTTGGCAGCGATTGGTTTAGATGAATTTACTTCCTTATGATGAGTGTCTCCATCCATAACTTCCTTGACCTTAATATTTTTGTCATCTACATAGATGACTTCCTTCTTTTTGCTCCTCTTCCTTCTTTTTGCTCCTCTTCCTTCTCTTTTTCTTTGCAGTGATCGCAAGTATAGGTGGGTGAATGTCTCCATCCAAGACTTCTTTGACCTCGCTCTCACTGATACTCTCGGAAAGGTTCCCTGCAGTTCTTCCCTTAGTGGGTTAATCAGTTCCCCCTCCTAAAACTGTTTTGACCTCAACCTTTTCTGCTGTTCCAGAAGCAGTTTTCATCTTTTTCTTGCCCCTTTTAGCCTTCCATTTTCAAACCAGTGTTGCTTCACCTGAGATATCATCACCAGAGACTTGCACAATCTCAATGGAGGATAAAGCTTTACCTGGTTCTATCTCGGGGATAGGTGTGAAGAAGAAGTTCGAAGACTGCCAACGCTAGCCAAAAAAGTTCGCTCGAGCAGTAGCGCGTTACTTGGTTGGCGCTCCATATCCAGGATGAGGCATCCCCCAAGGATGATGGGTGCATTTTCCCAGATAACCTCAGGTCTAGACCGGGCATAGTTGGTGAATTGGAAGTTGATGGTAGATGGTCCAAATGTTTGCACTCCTAACTTCTCTACTATTTTCCTTGACATAAAGTTCGCACAAGACCTAAAATCATAGAGTGAGTTGTCCAGAATATACTCATTGAGCTCACAAGTGACGGCGAATTTCCGTAGATCAGTGAGCTTGGTGAGCTCCTTCAATGGTCTTGAGGCTTGCTCCTCCTTAATCATCAGGATTTTCACTTCTTCAACGATCTTCTTCCCCTCTAGCAGGTCTCTAAAGTACACCTAGTGGGGCAGAATCTTCACTACCAAGCCATCATTCTTCTTCTTATCCTCTTCTTTAAGTTTAATAGACTTTTACTCATTAACCTAAGGTTCATGTAGGGGAACAAACATATAAGATTTGTCAAATAAATCAGAGTACAGTTGAGTAGTTTCAGCGTTTTCATCACTGATATCTTCGAGCAGGTCCTGCTTGATCTTCTGCAGATGTTTGTTGGCTTGAAAAGGTAGGTGACTGGCGCATTTGGCTCTTCCAGAAGGGTTCGATCGAACTCATGTAAGGTTCAATCGAACTGCAGCTCTAGAATACCTTTCGAGGATTCAGTTTGGTCGATCATGATGTGGTCCGGTTGATCGCTCAGGTGTGGTGGTATGGTTCGAACAAACTCAGTGTGGTTCGATCGAACTGGGAGATCCGCTTCCGGTGTTTGATCGAACTTAGTGTGGTTCGATCGAACTTGGAGATATGCTTCCAGGGTTCGATCGAACTCGAAGAGGGTCGATCGAACTCGAAGAGGGTTCGATCGCACGTTGTTGTGGATTTTTTCGAAAAATCCACTCTTCAAGCTTCAGGGACCTTGGTTCGATTGATCTGAAGATGGTCCGATTGAACTAGTACATTCGCACAGGGAGAGTTTGATCGAACTCTTGGTAGGTTCGATCGAACTCGACGTCACGAGCTGCTTATGCTGCTTTCCTTGCAAATGTAGCGGTTCTTGAGAAAGGAATCCCTTGGGTTGCTCTAACGATAAAGAGTGATTCAACCTCTTCGCTTGTTAAATCCTTGATGACTGAATTGATTCCTCTAGTAATCTCATGCTTTCCTTGGAGAACTTCTGGTGCTGACTTCATGGATAAAGCGAGTTGGGCAACTTGAGTATCCAGGGTATTCAAGTGAGACTTAAGCTCTACACTAGATGAGGTCACATGGTTTGCGAAAGTAGTGACCGTTGTTGTGGTCTGAACTTGGGAGGCTGCCATATGTTGCATCATCTGCTTGAGTTCCCCGAACTTCTTAGAGGGTGCAAGAGGTGCAGGTGCTTGCTACTGTTGGAAAACAGGTTGCCCTACAGAGTTGTTGAAAGGTCCCCTCTGCTGGTATGCCCCACCATTGTTGGGGTTTTGTTTGGACTGAAACCTCCTTTGTTTTGTTGTTGACCCTGGTGTTGCTGCTGATTGCTTGATCCAAAATTTCATGCACTACCAGCAAATGGTTTAGCATTAAACTGATTCAAATTATTACGTTGTTGGTTGTTCAAAGGAGGATAGAACTGGTCTTGAGGGTTCTCGACATTGATGCTTTTGAAGGAGAGGTTTGGGTGGTTTTGTAGTTGTTGTACCCTCTGTTCTGGTAGATTCTCATGTAGCCTACCACGACCTCGAAGTCTTCATTGTCGTTTGGATGTTGTATGTCGCCTTGGTCACCCACGAAATTGACTGCAGCCGTTCGTTGTTCTCTCTATAGAAGATGGACTACTTGGGCCTTGAGCTCCTATTTCTCTCTAGAATGAGGCCTGAAACCAGTTGTTCCCCAGTCATAGTCGTTCACCCTGTTGGCACTGCTTGCAACTAAGTTTTCGATCAGCTCATGGGCTTCATCGACAGTCTTGGTCATGAAATCCTCGTTGGTTACAGTGTCCAAAGCATTCTAGTACTTCTCAGCAACACCGTTGTAGAAGATGTTGAGCATGGTCACTTCCTTAAACCTGGGATGGGGGCAGTCTGCAGCATACTACTTGAACCGGTCAAAAGCTTCGTGGAACGTCTCTACTGGTAGTTGTTGGAAACTGACGATCTTGTTTCTCAGCTGAGTAGACTTGGCTTGGGTTGAGAATTGTCCCATGAATGCAGTCTTGTACTCTTACCAGTTTCTGATGGAACCAAATGTCAACTGCAGGTACCAGTTGTGTTCCTTGTCAACTAATGAGAACTTGATAAGTAAGATTTTACTATTATTTAGTAATTCTACTTTTCAATTAGTATAGTGGAGGGTTTAGAATTGTCGAACCAATCCGGGA
>OVAU01001685.1:0-14128 GCA_900406315.1 Biscutella laevigata subsp. laevigata
AGGGTAAATTTCATATTTATTTACGTCTTTTCTTTAACAGGTCTTTAGTTTTAAGTTTTTTAAATAATCCAACCAAGCTAGTTGGTTTTGTTCTACATGTGGGGCTCTTTTATCTAAATTTTCGAGGCCATGTGTTACTAACGGTTTCTTTAGTGGTGGTAGATTCGTCAGGAGTTGGTTGAATTGCTCGGATTTCACCAAAATTCAGTCGTAACTTGAGGTCGAGGTAGTTTGACGTCAACAGGCTTGCCGGCAAAAGAAGTCGTCGCCTTGTTACTTGACGTCCGCATAAATCGCGTTTGGGTTACTGCCGAACATTAATTTTCACCAACTCAACACCCCGAGCTGCTTTGCGCAATCACCGGTCGGCTTTCAAAAGACTCTGATCATCCTGCTGCAGATGTTGTCAGAAGCTCTGTTTTGATTTGTTCTGTTTTATTTTAAATTCCGGTGTCTGTATGAAACTATTATCTTAAATCGCAAGCAAGTTCGTTCAACAAAAAAAATATTACTGGTTTCAATCAGTGTGATGTGATGTGTCTGGTGGATTAGATTGATAAGTAATACACCTGTTAATGTTGTTGAGCAATGTCTATTAGGATTGTGAGGACAATTGTTTTTTTCTCCACAAGATACAGATTGGTTTTAGTCATGGACTTGGGGTCGAAGGCAATATTTTTGTTGGAGTTCTCAAATTTTGTATTGGAATTTTTAGGCAACGTGTTCCCTATTAAAATATCTTATCATTTGGTTAATACATGGTTTAGTTGAACTTGACATAGAATGCATTTTGAAACTTATTTGATCAGCATGTTAATGTATTGGGCTCATGCCGCCCAACAAAATGTTGGCTAGATAGGCTTGAAATTTACGCTAAAGATCTAAAATCATGTGCATCGCTCAACCTCTAAACAAAATATGTAATAATATTTTAATATTATTTTATCATACATTGGTAAGAGAAAGAAAAATAGGAAGAGAGAGTGAGAGAGTGAATTAGAGAAGCACGTTAGACCATCTACATTGGTCGACTCTTAATGAAAAGTTCTAAATATTATTTTAATAATATTTCTGATCTCAGAGGTTCCTTTTTTAAGATCCTTCCTCATTATTATATTAATATTTTGTAGTTTACAGTGCCTCATTCTCACCCTAACTAATCAACAATAGACACGTGCTATTAGAAGTTATTAGAAACGCTTCCGATACAGTCTCTACCATATCTAAAACTAGATACGTTTTACACACTTTTTATCATTTCTAATTTTTTTTTTTGTTCTGATACTCTATTAATACCCTTTACATCCGCTGTTGCGGGTGCTCTTATAGAGAAGAAAACGCGTGTTGATTTTTTTTACTTTTTCTCTTCTAACCAATCATATTTTGCCACGTAGGAATTCTACTAATCTCTAAAAATTGTCAAAGGAAAATCGGTTCTATGTTTTTATTTATATAATCATTTATCTTCTTACATAAGAACCCTATTGATCCACCGATGAGGATGCTCTAACAAATAGATTGTGGAATTGTAGTCACTATAACCAAAACGATGCTATCTATATGCTCTAGACTAGAGAGATGCCTATGTATAGTCCCGGGAAATTAAGAGTAATGGGTTTCTATTTGATTGATCATATTTACTTCTTAGGTTAGACTAGTCGATCTTTTATGGATTTATCAAATATTCCTCATTAGAAACTTAGAGTATTATAAACTACTATATATAAAGGACATAAGTAAATCCACTTATTATCAATTGGTTTTGAGTTCTATGATTTTTAATATGGTATTAGAGCCGGATTCAGTTTTTCAATTGTGGAGATTTTTTGAATGTCCCTGAACGCAAGGAGATATATCAAATATCTAACATTGTAAACTTGAGAGTATCATGAACTAGTATATAAATGACATGAACCGATCCACTCTTTATCAATTGGTTTTGAGTTCCTAATAGAATATTTTATTTGTTCCTTCTATAATGGTTCTACATCTTGATAAATGCAGTACAATGAATTGGGGGAAAAAACAATAACATGAAAAGGAACATGTTATGCACGTGTGAGGCAAGAGTTGAACAAATGTATTGTCTCCTTATCCACATATGTATTTACGTATTCACACATGTATGCACATAGTATACACATACAAAGAGGTATTCATTGATGCTTGTGCAAATTATGCAAACTCATTGCACACTGTTTTATGATGTTTTATGCATATAGATCGTCTCGATTTGTATAGCACATCCACTTATCATGTAACGAGTTAAGGTCATCATTGTCTATATAAGCTTATTGATTGAACTTGGATATCCTTAAATATTTATATGCAAACATCTCAATGCTCATGATTATAAAATGTTTTTACTACTAATAGATAAACTTAATGCGTCTACATATTGGTACCTTTCTAAACTCGGAAAGTTCATTTGAACTTTTTTTATCCAATTCAATAGAAACAATGAAACATAATACAATCTCTTCACATAATTCTGTTGACACATATATAGCCAACTGTAACTAGTCATCCCAAAGTCATACATAACTAGTGTAAAATATCTTTAATAGCTATATCAATGTCTCTTATTAATCTACCTAAATTCAGATATGTAAAAGCCTATACAATATCTCCCTATCGTATACACAAGACTGGTAACAATTACTACTTAAGCATGTCATATAACTTACTTGAGTATCCAAGTATTCATGTTAAGAGGAACTGTCAGAAGAAATCACCATGAAATTTTGATGATAAAAACCATACTTAGAGCCACTGGCAATCAGAATTCATGATCAAATAAAAACCAAGAAACATAAAAAAGTGTCACTCAAATCAACATAGAAAAGATCTAGCTACGAACCAAAAACGGAAATTTAAATAAGAAAAAAAAAAAAAACCTGATTTATCCTATGAATGTTAAGCTCGATAGAATCTTTGTCCATCACATTCTTGATTATATAGTCGAATACGTCTCATTGTTCATAAGCTAAACCCATTTTAATCAAATATTATGTCCACTAAACTCATGATTCTTCGTTACCTAGTTAGGATACGATGAGTATTTGTATATGATCAATACGATGGTCTTCCCGTTGACCAATAAGCCTGATTATCATGCTGCTGCTGCTGCTGCTGCAACGGAACCGAACCAAGAAGATTCGGTGGTAACCCTTGATGACCGGCCATAGCTTGCTGTTGATGACTCATTTGTTGTCCCATCATCGGCGGTGACTCCATCGATCCTCCTCCTCCTCCTCCATGAACCGGCGTTTGCATCTCATCTTCCTCTAAAGGCAACCTCTCGTACGCTGCATTGCTAAAAGATGCAGCCATCACAACAACAGGACCAGCACATAGCAAAGGACCCACCACGCTTCCTCCAACCACTTGTCCTTGTCCTCCCGCAAGGTAAACGCTTAATCCAGTAGCTGTAGGAGGAGCTGGTGGAGGTAGAAAAGAGCCGGAGAGAGAGAGAATCTCGAACCTTCCGTGAAGACTAACAACCGAACCAGGAGAAGGAGATCCAGGCTGACGTATGGTGACGTTCGTGACATTTCCAGTACCACTCATAACGCAAACGCCGCGTTGACGTCTGCGTGCGAAAGTAGCCACGCTTTCAACTAAATCACATCCGTCTCCGATCTCCATCACATGAGTTCTAAGCGCGTTTGCGCTGTCACGGCTGATGATAATCGGTGGTTTCTCTTTGTTCTTGGATCCAGCTGGTCTTCCTCTTGGTCTTCTCGTCATCTGATCTCCTCCGGATCCTCCTCCTGAGCCGTCGTGTAAGTTTTTTTCTTTACCTTCGCTACTGCTGTTGTTAGCGATGTTGTCTATGTTGTCGTTTGTCTCTTCACGATCCATCTTGATTTGCCTGTTTAGTCCTCCTTGTTGATCATCTTCAGTTTGGTTTCTTTGTTGTTGGTGATGGTGGAGGAAGAACTCTTGTTGCTGTTGTTGTTGGAGATGTAGTTGAAAGTCTCTTGAATGGAAAGGAGGAGGTAGAGAGCTCTGAGATCCATGAGATTGGACTGGATCCATGATCTATATGATTCGATGGTGGAAATTATCAAAGAGAGAAAGAGATTAGACTAATTGCTCTAAGAATAAGCCGTTGACCTTTTTTCGTGATTTGTTGTCAAAACTCAAAAGATCGAAGAAAGAGAGGAGTAATATGATGAACAACGAAATCCAAGCTGGATCTTCTTCATCTTCATCTCTCTTCTTTCTTTTAAGTATAGCTTTGTAGGGTTTCTCTCTCTTCTCTTTACCTAATTTTTATTGTAGCTAGGCTTCTCTCCTTTTATGAGTTGGAGGAAGTGAAATTTGGAAAGTGAAAAAAAGGGAGTTTTGGTGGAGTTTTTATTTAAACTAAGTGAGATGTGTGTGAGCTAGAGTCTTAGCTTTGTTTTGTGATTGGAAAACTTAGGGTTAAACAAAAGTATTTAGATTTTGTTATTATGATTATGAATTTTGACTGTGACTTCCTTTCTCTCTACGTATGGATGGTGTTTTGGCCCCTACCTCCTTGCTCTTTCGTCCTAATTTAATTAACCTTAATATTTCGTCACTTTACTAAGTTATTATCCAACCATAAAAAGTTGATATGATCCATCGGAGTTTTTATAAATCATTAGCTGAGCAAGTAAAGTTCGTACCTAGTGATTACTTGTAGTTCGACCACTTATTTCAGAGTAGAAAACATCAATATTTATCTGAAAATTCAAGTCTTGTCAGCAATTATAACATGCACACATTATAGGTTGTATGCGTTAAGTTTTATACGCTTTCTAACTCAAAATTAATTGATAATGAGTGGATTGATTCATATATTTTATATATTATTTGTGATATTTTACAACTTTCGATGTGGGATAGAGATAATGGCTCTTCGGACCATATATCTCAGAACCAGTTTTGTGGTTCGCAACGATAGTAGATCGAGATTAATCGTTCAGATCAAGCTCCAATACCATGTTAAGATCTATGAGCTTCCAACTTAAAACCAATTGGAAATGAGTGGATTGACTCATATCCCTTATATATATATATATATATATATATATATATATTACTTAGGATCTCTTCCAACTTATGATGTGGGTTAATATCCCTAATACGCCCTCTCGAGATGATAACTCTTCTTGTCATCAATCTCAGAATTTCGAGCAAAGATCGATGGGGCATTTTAGGTCGGATCGATAATGGATCATGTTTGACTATTCAGACCAGGCTCTGATACAATGTTATTATGAGCTTTCAATTCAAAATCAATTAACAATGAGTTTATTAATTTATATTCCTTTTATATTATATAAGATTCCTTCCAATTTCTGAGGTGAGATGAGATAGATGAAAAATAGTTGGTGTCTTTTAATCTTTTAATTAGCAGACAAAAGCAAAGTTGGTATCAATAGTTTATCTAAGAAATATATATACAATTTTCTATAGACAAGAAATTATTGCATGTGTTATAAATAATTATTACGATTAGTTATATGATTTGTGTGTGTATATATATACCAACAAATAAACTTACAACTCAGTCAATGATAGGTGCAAACATCAGTCACATATATGGTTTATGTTTGAATAAATCATTAACATATGCTTGATTTTGTATAAACTGGTTATATATCACTATAGTATTATTTAAGAACCACTTTTAAAAAATAACCTTTAAATTATTAAAATCTTACATAATATGTCATTAGAAAAAATAACTTAAGAACAAAATAAAAATATTCATTAAGGATAAAATAAGAAATCTCTATAATTTTCATTAAGGGTAAAACTGGATATATATATGTATAATATTTTTATTGAAAATTAATATATTCTCATAATTATTTTTTAAAAACGAATTTTAAATATCTTTTTAATTTAGAAACGAATTTTCAAAAAAGTTAAAAATCAAATTTTTTTAATATTAGTTTTATCCAACAAGATACTAATTTATCTCTCTTTTTAAATTTCACAATATTCAATTTATATTTTTTTGTATAGTATATTGTATAATTACTATAATTTAAATATAACTTTTAGTATATGATAAATATGTTCTACATAATTTTATCTTCTCATTTTTTAAGATTTTTAACCTACATTTAAATCAAAATATAATTTAGTATATCCTAAATTATATATATATCTATTGTTTGTCAATACATATCTATTATGAAAAAATACAAGATATACACATTTTTTATCCAATACATAGTATAATTAAAATAGTTTAAATATAAATTTTAGTATATGATAATTATGTTATACACAATTTTATCTTCTTATATATATTTTACATATAAACTAATATCATTGAAAATTATATTATATGTCATTCGAAAAATTAATTTAAAGAATAAAACTAAAAACTTCGGATAAAATTGAAATAAATATAATTTAAATTGAAAATTGGAGATTTTATTAAAATAAATCTAAAAAAGTTTAAATAGAGAAAAATAAAAAAATATATAAAACTTTCTCTAGATAAATACCAAAAAATACAATAATATTTTAATATTTCAAAACGTATATAAATTCAAATAAATTTCGAAATTTTCTTAAAACAAATTATAATAAATTTAAATAAATAAACTGAACTTTACTATGAATTTTTCGTCAAGATATATATATATATATATATAAATCTAACAAAAATATAATAACAAATAAATATTATCTTATTAGTCGATAAATATATAAAGTTTCAGTTTGGAATTTTTTCCAAGACAAATTTAATAAAATATAGCAGTAAATAAAATTATATTAATATTGGATTTCTATTTTTAGCTATAAACGTGTTTTAAACAATTTTTATAAAATAAAATTTAAATTTTATCTCAATACAATGGTCAAGCGGGTTAATCAACGGATAAAATCATGATCCAAATTCAATATATAACTGATATTATTGTTGTTTTAAAATAAAACATTATAAAATAAAATAAATTAAATTAAATAAATTTACAAACAATTATTTATTAATAATTATTAATAACACATTTAATTTGTAAAATATAGTTTTCTATAAAATTAAAATATTATAACATTATAATTTAAAAACATATTATACCGCATGCGGGTACAAATCTAGTGTATACTATTTGATAGTCAAAGATCCATTTGTCAATATCATTGAGATCTAAAGGTGTTTTGTTCATATGATAATATTAAATGAATACACATATTTATATACAGAGATCGAGCATTGGAGAGAGTGAAATAACAAGAAGTCGCAAAGATGTCGCTAACAATTCCAAAACCACGAGAGAGAGAGAGAGATGATGAAGAAGAGAAGCATCGTCGCATGAAGTGTTGGGAGAGATAAACACAAACTTCAATATGTTAAAAGAGATGCTCTTTGTCGGTTCTATCTCATGATCTTCCCCCTCTCTCCACGTGCCCATCTCCTCCCACTTCTTTTCTTACATCGATCGAGGAACTGTTCCGATCTATATACCAACCAGTCAACAATAAGCAAGATTCTAAGAACCGGTCGTTCTAGGCATGCAAGAGTTTAGGTTTAGGCCGGTTCTATCCTGATCTCGGTTTAGAAATCGTTCCATAAAAAGTTTCTCGGTTTTCTAATTCACACGGCTGATTTATTGGCACACTAGGAAAGTATATAAGATTAAGAAACTTTTTTGTTTTTGTCCTAGGTAGTCCAATACTTCAAGTTTTTCACAATTGAGATAAAAAAAAATTGTGAAAATAAAAAGTAAATGTTTTCATGAAAAATTGAAAATTTCGACCTAATAATTACGATGACTAAACGAATAAGAATTGATTGAAGATGTGTAAACTGCCTCTGGTAAAATATTACACAAAAAATAATGTAAAAAAAAACTTATTTAAAGAAAAGAGCACAACTTATCCATTGTACTTTACTACTTGAAATTTTATGCTCGTTCGATATTTATGCCTACCAAATCATAAAGAGATATATTTAGAAACATCTTTGTATAACTTTCTATAGTAGTTAATTTTTATAACATAAATTAAACAAATAAAAAATCAATCTTTGTGCTTAATTAGTTAATCATCATCTAATTAGTTATTATGTGGATACAACTCTAAGGGGGGTGTTATTGGATGAGAATTAAAAATAAATAATAAGATTTTTTTTGTGATAGATTTAAGGTATTTCTAAACCTTTTGAGAGAAAATAGGCAATTCTGTTGGAATGATAGCAAAACAGGTAAGAATTGATCATTTGTATAATTTTATTAAGATTCTTTTAAATTCTTCTTAAATGATATTACTTATATATATATATATATATATATATATATATATAAGAATTGATCATTTGTATAATTTTATTAAGACTCTTTTAAACTCTTCTTAAATGATATCACTTCTATATATATATATATATTGAAACTGAATAACACGGAAATTTAATAGAATCAAATTCTTATGAATTGAATAACAATGCAATTTAAAAGAATTCCATGAATGATAATAAATCTCAAATCAAATAACAGATGAATTTTATAGAACTTGAATTTCATTGAACACTAGAATTTGATAGAATTATGAATTCTTTCGGATTCCATTAATTTCCTTCATCCAATACCCCCATCTAATTATAATTACAATTATTGATATTCTCAAAGAAGTGCAATTTTAATAGAGTAGTTGCTTTGCATTTTCAATAATTAGTTGGTTAGTTAGAGATTATTGTTCCACTTGGCTTAGAATTAGATTATAGTATTAATTTCAAAATGGCATGAAACTTATCAAAGCAAAAGATTGAGCTCACAAAAAGAGAAAAGTACAGCTTGCTTCCAATCCCTAATTATACGGATGATTAACTGATTGGTTAATTAAATTATTCATTACTAAGTAGTAAACCGAGGCATGAACATGGCTTTAACATTTTGACTTCATACACTCTAAACGTTCCATAACCAATGCCATTTTTTTTTTGGTTTTGCATTTCCACAATATGAATTTAATAGGTTTTGAGCCCCTTTGTGTGAATGATCATATATATAGACTTATGGATATATTACACATTAAAGGTTTAATCCTTTTATTTTTTTCTGATCTCCAATTAATAGGATTAACAACTTAAGTCAGTCAGTTCATTAAGCTAATTAATTAAATTTAAATGTAAAGTACCACATGGAAGACACCTAATTTGCGTTAAACCTTGTCTGCTTTTGCTGTTCTCACGAACCCAACTAATGGTCCCCTCGTCCAAGTGAATTTCCTTTAACTCTGTACTGTAAACGTGAAGCAATATAATGTAGGCCTCGGGCAAGAAAAATCTAACCGAATAAAAAAAAATGATCGAATTTGAATCCTAACCAGAGAAAAATTCGAATGGATCTTAAGTTCACTATAAAAAAACGAGTTAAATCCGAGTTGAACCGAAATATTTCGGGTATTCGATATATCCGAATTTAAGTTTAATATTCAATATTTATTAGTATTTTAAAATATTTGATATAATTTTTTATGTTAATATTAAACTTTTGGATATTTAAGATATTTTTATTGTTTTGTTATGTCTATTATTTGTATTGTTATGATTTTTAATGAAAATAATTTGAATTTTAGGGTTAATTAGTATTTGAAATACTTTTAGAATTTTTGGTTGAAAATATTTGAACTTGAATTGAATCCGAAAGGATACATATTTTTTGGTTTTTATAAATTTTACAAAATCCAAACTGAATTCGGAATATACCATACCGAATTGACTCAAAATTTCATATAACTCGAACGAATCCTAAATCGAAGACCCTAAAACCCAAAATTGAGAAGGATATTATCCAAAGTTATAACGTTTAGTGTATTGAAGACTTATTATGTCAAAACTTGGAGGGAGTCATAAACAATGATTAAGTTGTTGCGTTGTAGGCCACTAGCTGTTAAGATGACATAATTGGAGACAAATTAAGCTAACGACAAACTAAAGCTCAGACAAAACCTCACATGATTTAATGGTTCCTTCCTTGAGGAATCTCACTGACAATTATTGATTTAATCACACTTTTTCTTTTGAGTTTTGAACTCATGGGTTCACCGCTAAAATATGAGGATTTATACCTTCGATCTTAGAATGGATAGGATACTAGTACACTACTCTAAATATGGGTGTTGAATCATGAGTTAACACAAGTAGAAGATAGAATATTTTTAAGTAATAAATTAGATCAAACACAAATGAAAGTTAGGGTTAACATTAACAATAAGTATAAATAAGATTGTTTAAAATAAATATTGAAAATAAAAAGTTGAAATGTAAATATTATAAAATAAAGTGCATAAAGCGTAAAGTAATAGGTGATTGCAGACGCTAAATATAAAATGTATAATGTAAAGCGAAATGTGAGAAAGGGCCAGCGAGAGTAGGGAAGCATAGGCCTTTTCTTCACCGTTTGAGCCCATCCTTGTGTTCTGCGAGGAAGACCCGCCCAACCCTTCTTGTCTCAAGCTCTGGTGGTGGGCGACTATCTTTTTTCGAGTTCGCTCTTAGTGACGTAGAATCCGTGTTGCGGCGGAGTGACACTTTGGTCCTCCGTGTGGCCACCAGCAACTCCTTCAATCTCGGCAAGCGCAGAGATCTCTGTTGAAGCCCTGGTAAGTCGCTCTCTTCCCCATGTCTGGTAGCTGGTTCTCATCGGGTTATCCCTCTTCTCACTCCACATTTTAGAGTTTTGTTTCTATGGTCGGTTTTGCGCTAGACGCGACACGACAGTAGTTAGTGGTCAACAAGGCTTTGGTCGTGGAAGATTTCCTTTTTATGGTGGTGGCTCGAACCTACGACCAGTTGTTTTTTTCCGCCTTTGTCTCACTTAGAGGAGTCCTATATGTGAGGTTGATGAGCAAGGGCATTCTTCAAAGGTGGTCTGCCGAGTGACATTGTATTAAAGGAATTGTTTATTTTAAAATGTTCAAATTCTTAATTGTACAAAAAAGAGAATATTGTCAAGAAATCTAATTTGGTATAAAATATTGGTAATGTATAAGAATATGTCCCTATAAATATGTGTTGGTTTTGAGGTATTAGGCTTTTAAACTTATGAGCAACTTCTGTTAGTATAACATTTTTCATCTTAGTCTATATATATGAAAAACAATATGGATTTGTTTCTGAACTCTTTTCTAAAAGTCTGTACTAATTAGAGTTGTCTAATATTTCAATTTAACACTTTATAATCTAATAATCCTTCCTTCAAACTAAATACTACAGTTTTAGCAACCCTTCAGCAAAACCTAGTATTCAGTTTTCCTTATTACCAACAAATTTTTCACATAACTTTCTGCTTAGATTGGAAAGTCTCTCAACATAGGTTATGATACTCTTATTCGCAAGGTCACATTGAAGATTGCTTCCATAATAAACATAGTCAATTTCATTTCTCTATATTAATATACTATTGTGTGATTTGAGTCATGATGACAAAATTCACACTAAGTTATTTTCCAAAAGACATCACATTAAGTGAAAGTAGAACTGACTTATATATATATTGTAGTATAATCCTTAATCTTAACCCAATATGAGGTAAATATTTTAGAGTTGAAATGTTATAAAAGAAAATGTTTGCTTTCGAGGTATAATTATTTTTTGCTGTGCTATCTGCTAGGAATTTTCGAGTTTTCTGATTAAGAAATAATAGTGATCGAAGTGAAACTTAATTCCAACATCTAATATATAAATTAATTCTAAATACAATATTGTATTTTTTTTTTTGTGTTGGTTCACTTCAGATTCAATCTTTTTTATGATATAGGAAAATACTTAATTTAACTAAATTTAAAAATGATCTGTGAATGGAATTTTGCATTACTTAAGCAATGGTCTTCCGAAATTGATTATCAACTGACTACTGTTAGTGTGGGTTATTTTTTTGCCTTTTGCAGTAATAATAAGTTAATAGTGTGGATTACAAACAATTTTCTAGCAAAACCATAATCGATTCAAGCTTAATTCGATTCAGTCCTCAGTCTACATCTTATCAATCATTCATTCTTTTATTGGCTATCGTTGTCCTTTTATTTCAGTTTAAAATTTGTAAAACAGTTCATATTTATCGTATTTCTTTGGAGAAAAAAAACATATTTCAAAACAACTATCATCAGAAATAATTAGATCAGAAATCAGGAGGATCAATCCGTTCTTGTATATTGGGCCAATTCATTATGATCTAATAAGCCCATTCAATTCTTTTTTTTTTGTCACCTTATATCTCATAATATAAGATTTTGTAGGCATTTACACACTTATTAAGAAGTTTATTTAATACATAAAATAATCATTAATAAAGTATTAATAATAATTCAAAAGAAAAAAAGAAAATTTTTAATGGATTTGTCAACTCAATATTAAATGAAAGAACATTAAAAATTATATTTTAGAACAAAATAAAAATCCTAGAAAATCTTATATTTTGGAACAAAGGGAGTATTAATTTAAAACGAACCATTAAAAGTACAATTTCACAGGGGACATATTTAACCAAATAACGGGTAGTTTACAACACCTCACTGTTGCGGAGGCAGAGACACTTCCTAATATGGAAGCAGAAAAATCTCGTCTACAGGGGCTGGAAATAACCTTACCAGCCAAGATAAAATCCAACTTGTCTCATTTAATCGATATAAACCGAATTGGGATAAAATTATAGGCTTTAGGTTGTTCTAAGCCTAATATAACTTAAAATATTGACATTATTTTAAAACTGGGTAACTTAACTAGACCAAAACCTAAACCTAAAAACTTTAAAATTAAAGCCCAATAATAAACAACAATAGGGGTCAAGCTTAAATTTGCAATGGGCCAAAGCCCAACTTCTTGCTGCCACCAGAACCACACACGTTCTTCTTCTCTACAGTCACGCATCGAAAGAAGAAACGGCCACGTCATCACTAGAAGGCTCGAGAGATTTGACATCGGTGGATCGCGCAGTCACTGGAAAGGATCTCCGATCACCTCGCATGGGCAGCGATGCAAACCTAGGCAGAATAGATCTTCATCACCAAACAGTTGCTTGATACCTTCTAGATTCTGACGATTCCCGTGATGGAGAGGAAACAACTCGAAAGCCGTTACTCCTTGACAATGAGATCGTGTCGGAGCAATCGTCTTCAAGCAGGGCGGAGGGGCGAGAAGAGTTTGCTTTGTCAGGAAACAAAAAAACCCACCGTAAAATCGGCTTCGGAAGAGAGAGGTAAAAAACGATCTCTGATTTTCCCAAACTCTCGTAGCCAGCTTAATATTCTTATCATTCGAGATATTTACATGAAACTTCCTTCTCGGGGTGCCGAAAAGGCCACCGGAGAAGGAGAGAAGTGTTGATGTTGATTGGTTTATCGGTCGGAGTCAGGGGGAAAGAGAGCGAGATGGGAAGGAGAGCGGCATAAGCCCATTCAATTCAATGTGTAGAATTCACCCAATTACTTTTGATCTTTTTATTAATAAATTTTATACAAATATTTTTGATTAATCCGAATTCTATTAAAAAGTTATATATGAATATTTGTGATTCCTCTTAGACAAAACTCTTTTGAGAAGAAACAAAATAAAAGTTGAATACCAACTATCCATTAAAAAGTTGATGTTATAAATTCAAAATATTTTGTAGCTTTTTAGGAAAGAAAATTATAAAGCCAAGGTCACATATCGTCTTCCCATACTTTACCTTTGTTTTTTTGGGTGTCAAATAGCTCTTAGTAATACATGTTTTTAAAATATATTTTTAAAAATATTTATCAGTATGAATGAGACAGAAAATCATCAATTCCCTGTACAAAAAAATTCAATTTATTTCATAAAAATGTTAACAAAATGTATCATAACTGAATGAAAATATAGAGAATGAAGAAATTGTAAAGAAGAAAAAGAAAAAGAAGGATGACTGAATAGTGAGTGAATTATATTCGATACTGTTATTCTGCAAAATTATTTTAAATATAAATTTAGATATATTAAGTTTTAATTGTAAAAAAATAAAATTGACCAATCATATTACAAGAACTTAATCCTGAAAGTGGCTAAGTAGGTGACACCTATACAACATTCACCAAAGTGATTTCCCAAATAAATTAGGCATAAATAATTTAAATTCTGTTACAATAATCAATAATGGGCAAACCTAATTGTCTATTA
>OVAU01001686.1:0-14124 GCA_900406315.1 Biscutella laevigata subsp. laevigata
CACAAAAGTATAACATAAAGAGCTTTAAATATGTAGGTTACGTTCGACATCAGTTAATAAAATCGTAAAGAGAATGTATAAGATCTGTATTGTTATTAATCTATTGATAAATTGTTACAAAATGCGTAAAATAAAAATAAAATCATTATAGACTTACAAATTGAGAAAGCAATATAGATGTAATTTGCTACGTAAATAGGATGACTTTTACAGAAAATTCTTGCATACGAAGAAGAAAGAAACTAAGATTAAGTTTAAATTTGGGTTTACAGTTAATGGTTATACTTTTTTTATTTCAACGACGGAGCATATGGTGCTGGGCATGGAGAGATGGTTGTATCAGGCAACTGATTTAACAAATCAACAGTTGCCCCCAGACATGCAGCTAGAATCTTCTTCTCCAACTGGACAAGCCGGGTTGCTACTCGCTTCCGAGGGTTCAAACTAGGATCTGCCAACTATTTAGCAGGAATTCCATTACTATCACGTAGAAAGACCCCAAAAAAAGAGTTTGGTAAGTAGCAATTACAGGCATACCAATGCATCATCTTCTTTCGGAGTAGTAGGGTAGCCAGACAAGCGTCTTATGAAGTAATCAGCAAGCTGATCTAACACTGCTCTCTCCAAGCAAGGGCTAACCTACAAAAGAGACTGGGAGTTAAACATTTACATGTTTAATAAATAGCTTCTTTTGTCGAAGTAACATTGGAGGCCTCACATGCAGGGACCGTGCAGTTGGTACAATCAAGGAATTATCACAAGATTACTTAGAGAAAAGGTCTGACATGTCACTCATACTCTACTTACTGAACAAACTGGACCTTGGGACGAAATAACCGACTGCATTTCAGAATGTTCAGACATGTAACCCAATCGCAGGTAGGGAAGCATGTCCTGAACAGCTTCTCTTTCTTTTCCCACACGAACCTGAGTTGGATGCAAATCAAATAATAAGGTAAAAGATCTAAAAGTAACCTTGTTGAAATGGGAAAGTCAAACGCTCATACCTGGAAAACTTGTTGGGATAATTTTCCGTTCCTTTGAGCAACCATTCTCTTATCCTGATATTGAGGATCTTCAGTGTTCAGCGCTGCCTGGGATGCAAGATACCAATCATAAAACATGTAAACGCAGAAAATTGCATGAACACTACACTGAAGTGTTTAGTAAGACGTCAAAATTTCACAATTACCTCAACGATTATTTTATCATAAGGGTTATCTTCATCAACGAATCCATAGTTCAGAAGCAATTTTGCATTAGGTTGTGGCCCACACCTTGAAGTAATGCATGAGAAGAAAAAGTAAGAAATATT
This sequence comes from Biscutella laevigata subsp. laevigata, assembly GCA_900406315.1. Taxonomy (NCBI): domain Eukaryota; kingdom Viridiplantae; phylum Streptophyta; class Magnoliopsida; order Brassicales; family Brassicaceae; genus Biscutella; species Biscutella laevigata. The sequence continues at coordinate 1,316 of OVAU01001686.1, forward strand.
TCTTAGAAAGAGAAAGCAAGTGGACGAAAGCAATTTGGCTGACAGACGCACCAGACAACTATAGGATCCCCAGCCTTATACGGCCTATCTACCACGAGTTCAACTGCGCCATCAACAGCAGTAAGCATTGCCTTGCAGTTGGAGCAGTAGGCCAACAAGGGAGGACCAAGAGGAACCAAAGCAAAACGTCGAGCCAAACTGACATTCTGTGCACAAGAAGACGCATAACAAATCCATCAAATTAGTACAAGCAGCAGGCAACACGTCACTAGTTGCTCAGTTATGAAACTTCAGCTAGTATAAGACCATAAAGTTAAAATTGATTTTAACTCTATCTGATCATGGGCTCGGCATATGATTTGTAAAAGGGATCCAAAAGAGATGAAAATTTACTTGTAAATGCACCACACAAGACTGAATGGCAACAAATGCCTGTTTGAAAATCTCGAATGAAAAAGCTTCAGTTGGTATGTCAAATGGATATTGCTGCAAACACCCAAAAAAGAGTTGATGTAAGTCTGCTGCTGCTTTTCGACATTCCATTAAAAAGATAGAATACATAGATCGCAAACATAGAAGTCACCTGAAACAAAGATCCAGCCATAAACCAGACGGTGTCAAGTTCTTGGTATTCCCTTTTGATCCCTGCGGCCCTCTCAAGAACTTCGTCCTGGACCACATTAGAGAAGATCAACACTGAGAACCCACCAGAGTAGTTAATCACCAGTCGTGCATGTTCTAACGCAGTACCTTGGTTGGACTGCCAGTTAGGTAATCTAACTCAGCCTCTGACCACAGCAACGGGGATTCCACATCTAGTTGTCCTCTTCCTCTTTGACGATCAAGTTCTCTTATATATGGATACCATACTGATTTTTTCCCTTGTTTCTTTTCGTACATCAGATACAAAGCCAAGCAAGCCAGCTCAGACAATTTGTTTGTCGTCAACAGTTCGGCTGTATGAAAAAGTGAGAGGTTTTGGGTTCAGATAGGTATCCACACTCTTTATTTTAACCACGCAAAAGAAATCCTCCAAATACGATTGCGCATGATTGAAAAAAAGTAGCTTCGGGGAATGGGAAACGTAATAGAAAATTGCTCATACCAATAGTCTCGTTCCCCAGAACTCTTTCCAGTGTGACCACCAACGAGTTGGGAACTGAAAACGCTACGTCACCTTTCTGTAAAAGGAAAACAGGTTATGAGGACAGATTTAGCAACAACACCAGGAAAACCTACAGAACTGTATAAAACTAAATAAAACTGCTGAAATGCGAAGTCAAACACCTGAAGATCCTCACTAGCAGCAACATAATGTATAGGTTTATGGTTCTGATCATGAGCCTGTCTCTCCTTGAGCACAACCCTGCAAGGTGGTAAACCTTTCTTATCCATCCAAGACTTCAAATCCTCCGAGTCATCTACATTCTTCCTGCTCGACACTTTACTTTGCCTCTCATCTTCCTTCGATGAACCGCTCGCGACCAAAGTATCTGAGCTCGAAGCAGATACGGCAAAGCTTGTTTTAGGAACCGATCGCGATGATGAGAACAAATTACTATTCCTCCACCGAGAAAGTGAAGAAACCCTAGAAAGTGGAAAAGAACGAATTGGAAGAGAGACGCATTTCGTATGGAAACATGTGACAACACCTTCCATCGGAATTAGCGAATCCAGAATTCCTAATCTTTCGAAAGGCAAAGATTCTCCGACGGCAATTCTGGGGATTTTGCTCTGTTCTTCTTTCTCAGATATTTTTTATCGAGGATAAGAGAGGGAATCCGGTTGAAAACGAATTGGAGAAGACGGGACATTAAAAAAATGTTTTAAAATAAAGATCTACGTGGCACTTATCAAGACTGAAAGCTTTTTTACTTTTGAGTAATGGACCTAATACTATAACGCGACGGCAGCCTATTTAACAGACAAAAACGACACGTAGTTTAAGACTACAAAGCAAAACGAAAGCGTTGTCGTTTTTGGGTATTCTACCATCACATGCTAGAAAAGCTCACGCCTTTGGCTTTAGCTTTCATTGTCTGGACTTTGCTTAAATGCTTGTGTAGAGACTCTGTGCGTAATTAAATGAGAGAAATCTTACGGAAATTTGAAGTAAGACATAGAATTGCAGGTCCAAAATGATCTTCTCTACTTGTTGGCCATTGTGAGAAAACGAAACTTGTTTTAACCAACAGAAATGAACAAAGAAGGTTAAAGAAACATCCTCCAGATTCACAACTACGTTTGTCATTGAGCCAAGTTTTTGTCCTTTCGGCCTTTTGCTGTTTACATGGCAAACTTCTGAGGGACAGTATCAAAATCGTCTCCAAAATCGAACCTTTGTCTTTCCCTTCCAACCTGACCAAAAGTAGACAATAACTTAGTCGGAGAAAATCAGGATAGGAGACAGAAGAGTCCATGAAACATGTCATTAAGATACCTTTCCCAAGTATAATGGGTCACATGATAAGCTATCATCCATGGCTAAGAGATTCTTTGACAGCCCAATAGTCCTGAAAGTCATAAAACAAATAAAGCTTGTCTGATGCTACTATTCTACTTTTGGCATAATTTCTATATCAATTCAATTTCAATTGATGATCATGCATTCCTTAACTCATGTCCACTTAAAAACATATGAAAGCGCTTGGTTCCTTTGCAGCAATGGATTTGGTTCACAGACATACCTTTGGATAACGGAATCCATGATCTCAATCATCTCGCTAGTTTTGTACTGCTCAGGGTCCTCCAAGAATCTGACCATTCCGTCTTTCTGGTTGATAAGGGCATGTATCTGACCATCCTGGATCTTCAAGTTTGAAAAGATAACATGGTATTGTCATAAAACAGTTAACAGTTAACAGTAATATAGCTAGCTTCCAACAATCAAGTGTGGGAGACACTGAATACACTACCATCTGAAGCACATGCATTTCCGCCTCCTTAGCATTAGCAAGTTGGACCATGTTGGCTATATCTTGAAGCGACAAGGTCAAGTACTTTTGAGTCAATCTCAGAATATTCCGCTTGTACAGGGATGACACTGCTTGCTTAACTAATCCAAGGTTCTTGTCCTATAAAATAGTATTCCTTGTTTTAGGGGTGAATGAATAATAATATCAGTTCAGAAACCATGGTGAGAGTTTAGAGGAAAGTTACCTCTTCGTAGTCTGAGCTGTTGGCCACAACCAATGCCTCTAATTCACTGATCTTTCCATCGTTGTAACAACTACCCAGTTCAATGTAGGCCTGAGAAAAGGATGCATGGTAAAACCATAAGCCCGTAAATAGTTTTAGATGGGATGGAGTACGAAGCAACTGAAATCATTGGACTGAAGTAAAACGCAAATACATCGATAAATGTACAATGGATACGGTTCAAACTTACTGTACAATAATTCTTGAGGTTCCTCTGAGCTGCTGTAGAAGCGCACTTGGGGAGACTGTTATTAAACTGCACAAGTAAAAAATCAAACAAGATTATAAGAATAACATCATAAGATAAACCAATACTTGAAGAGAAGATGAGACAGACAGGATATAATTAGTGAAGCCAACATCACTCAAAACATTATCGTGCAATATTATAGCTCCCAAGACAGATAACTACATAAACAAAAAGACGATAAAATAAAGAACACAGCCTTACCTGCCCATTGTGAATGAGAGACACCAATATGTATTTTTTGTACGCTTCTAGGGCTATGGCATTGACAAGATGCATAGGAGCGGTTACAACCTGATACAAGTACTTTGATTAAGTTCAAACAAAAAAAGAAATCCTTGACGGCTTGAAGGCATGTGAAAAAGGTAAATAGAATGCCTTACATTGTAAAAAAGCTCCAATGCTTTCTGAAATTTCTTCCGTCCAATGCAAATCATTCCCCTGTCAAAAGTGCAGGAATTAGGGACTGCGATTTAACATAACTCAAATGTATGGATAGGCACGTTGATTTTAATCATAAATCAAAGAAAACAAAGATTGCAGTGAGGTAAAACTGGCTTACCCATAATAGCAATAGAGAAAAAAGTCTCTTGGCTGATCAACCTCCAAGATATTATCACTCAGAATGGAGAAGCCAGCTTTATACCATTTCGCCAGCAAACATAGCTGAAGAAAATCTGGATGCAATGCAGTCAAACGTTTGGAGGAGACCTGAAGCTTATGAACACCTGTCAAAAGTGGTGCCACCCCTCGCAGTGGATCTTTGAGCTCCAGAACATGGTCTTTCAATCTCTTACAAAGAGATATAACTGCATTGTAAAATATATATTAACATCACCACTCATCTCCCTACAGAAAACGATACAGAGAGACGAGATAAGATCCTATCAAGTGTCAGTGATTACATTTTTCGCTCGCTAAACGAATCTGCCCAGCATCGCATGAGTTGATAAACCGTGCAATTAGCGGAACCACATCAGAAGCCCTCTCCTTTGACACTGGACCAGACGTGAGAATCTCACTGGAACAATTAAACGATACACAAATTTTAATATCAGAAATCCAATAACATATATAATCATCCTTGTAGTCATCACACACCTCAGGTTCCAGTGATCGAAATCATTAATCAGTCTCACAGTGCACACACACAAAGCAAAAAAGAACCGAATCTAGAAAGAGACATGAGAAATCTCAAAATATGATAACTCACAGGAAATACAGGTAACCAAGAGAATGCTTTGAGGGGTCTAGCTGGTCAAGAGTAGAGAGGTTAACATCGGAGTTAGCTCGGAGCGAGTCCTCAGCTCCTTTCAAAATGTCATGGAGTGCAGATAAGTCTCCTGAACTCGCCGATAGACCCTGGATTGACGTTATCACATTCTCCACAGAGCTCATATCTCCGATCATATAGAGGATTCAGACGAAAACAAAAGCCCTAATCAATCGCCTTTTTCTCCCTTCAAAACTTTTTCCTAACTAACTCTGGATCTTATTCTTCTCCATAAAATTACATGCCCCAAGAAAAAATAGCGGACCCTCCGAGTTATGTAGAAGTGCTTCGCGTTCTCTGACCAATTGCGAAACGTGTTCTAAACCAGACATTTTCGGTTCAGCATGAATCAAATTAGCAATATCCTCGGTAGTTATCGGTTTAACCAGACCAGGTCCGGGTCTGACCTTATAAGAGAAGAAAAGGAACGAGATTGCGATCACAGAGTGTCAAAGGTATCTGCTTGTTCTTTCTCTTCTCAGATTCAAGTGTAATTTAACGGATTCGAAGCTTCGTTGGTGGTTATAAGCGATGGCGGATTATCATTTCGTGTACAAGGACGTGGAAGGAACGTCTACACAATGGGACGATATCCAGCGGAAATTGGGGAATCTCCCTGAGAAGGCTCCAGCATTCAAACCGCCGGCTTTTACTCCGGCGCAAGACGAGTCTTCAGCTCCTAAAGATAAGGCATGGCTCAATGAGAAGACAGAGGAGGAGCTTGAGGATCTTGAGGACGACAAAGATCTGGACGATGATCGCTTCCTCGAAGAATACAGGTCTGTAGATCGACTCAAGTATTCTGATTTTTATGTTTACCATCTTAACTTACCCTGTAGAATAATCCTTGTTGTGATCATACCCTAGATTGTGAATTCGATTTTGTTGGATCTGTTGTAATGTAGCTATCTAGTTAGCTCTTTTATCCTCTTTTTGGATCGGGAATGCAAATTATCATTTATCAAGCGATATGAAATGCATTTATTTTTGTATTGTCTGAAGAAAAGGGTAGTGACTTATTTCAGATATCGATGGATAGGCTAAACTTCGAGTTCATGCTTCACAGGAGCTAATGTGTTTGGTGATTTGATAGGAAGAAGAGATTGTCTGAGCTAAAAGAAGCTGCTAAAGTTAGAAGGTATGGATCAGTGACTCCCATCTCGGGCTCTGATTTTGTAAGGGAGGTTACTCAAGCTTCTGCTGAAGATTGGGTTGTTGTGTGTCTCTACAAAGATGGGTATGCTTTTAAATTCGTGAATTCTGATTACTCCTGAAGAACCGGTCTTATCTTATGTTAAAGACCTTGACTCCTGTTGGTTTCTTGCTGTTTTCTGATAGTTTCGCACAGTGTGGCTTGCTATTGGGTTGTCTAGACGAATTGGCTGGCAGATATCCGGCAACAAAGTTTGTTAAGATCATTTCCACTGATTGTATTCCAAACTACCCTGACTGCAATCTTCCTACCTTGCTGGTATACCACCATGGCGCCGTTAAAGGAACTCATGTAGGCATGAAGAGCTTTGGCCGTAGGTGCACCCCAGAGAGTAAGTTTGAAGCCTTTTCTTATGGTTTCTGATACAATATGTGCCCAATTTTCGTTGTTAACTATGCCACGTCTCTGCCTCTAGCCTTTGTCTAAACAGAACCTGATGTGACCACATTTGAGATTTGTATCCTTTTTTAAGCAGAATGCTCATATGTCTGGACTTACTTGCAAATTCTTTGGTTTTTCAGGTGTAGCCTTGGTTTTGTGTCAATCAGAGCCAGTTCTTAATGATGGCAAAGGAGGAGATGATGACTCCTCGAGGGAAGCTGTGATGGCTGGAGTTCGAAGACAGTTCATAGAACGAGTGGTGAAAGACCACGAAGAAAAGGATAACGATGATGATGGTTACAATAGCGATTAGAACTTGAAAGCTTCTCTGTTTGCCTCTGTTGGTTATTTATTACTTGTTTGCGTTTGCGAATGGTAAACAAAAGTACTGACCATGTGTGATGTAATGTTTTTTTGTAAAACATCTTGTTCTTTTAAAATAGACAGGAACTTCATGCTGTTTCAGTGCTGGGTCTAAGACTGAATCGATGCAAGGACCAAAACTTACTATAGTCTTCGTTCCGACCAAACAAAATACATTTCGAAAATCTCAAATCCATTGAGAAGTTTTATTTTTCATTCATATGCAACTCGAGCTATTTCACAAATCTACTGCAGATACCAAACCTAGGATTTGAAGCAATCTTCTCAATCCAACCCAACAACTATAAACACAAAAGCACACTATAGTACCTTCAAAACGAAGCTCCAATGCTCAAAACTTCTATATATACAATACAACACCCTAATTCTGAGTCTTCCCACAAATAGCTTCTCTGGTCAAGAGCCTTATTCCTCTCACCCACATCTCTGCACACACCCTCCCACCTTCACACACAAAATGAACTTCCTTGTTCTCTGTAGTCACAACACGAAAAATCCCATCTTCCACCTCCGCTGCATCGCCTTTCCCCTTACGGTTTCTCCTAAACCGTTGGCTCATCCCGATCTCTACCTCCTTGCACACCACATTTCTCTTCCGTGACTTTCCCCAGCTTAGTACTCCACTTGATTCCAACATTCTAAGTCCTTTCTCATGCTTCTTCCCTTTCCCTCCCTTGGTATGTTTCATCACACTGCTTCCTTCAATCACCAACTTCCGAGACATTTCGTTACGGATCACCTTCTCTGCATCACCAGTCGCAAGATCCAGCAGCGTTTCTCCTCTTCCGTTCTTAGCATTGCAGTTTGCGCCACGCGCGATTAGGAACTCGCACATATTTCCATGGCCTTCGATGGCTGCAAGCATAAGCGGTGTGTAGCCATCTCCATCGGGGACGTCCAGGCCGTATCCTTTGCCACTCAGAAGCTTCACCGCTTTGACGTCTCCACGCCTTGCAGCACAGTGAAGAGCGTAAAACCCGCCCGCCATGTTCCTGTTGTCCTTCTCGAGAGCAAACTCTAGCATCACCTTCTCGACCAAGTCCCGGTTACCGTTCTGCTCGGACAGAGAGACTACTGTGTCACCGGATTTGTTGAATAGCTTCACGTCTGCGCCTGCATAGACTACGACTCTAAACGCTTCAACGTGGCCGTTCATGGCCGCTAGCATTGCAGCCGAGAAACCTTCCTCGTCTTGATAGTCTAGGAAGATTTCTTGAGCTTTTACGAGAGATTTAAGTGCCTCGGCATCTCCTGCTTGTGCCGTGTATAGCAAAGGCGAGAAAACTGACGCTTTGCTAGAATGTGGAACCACACCGAACCGGATCAGTTCAAGAATTACTCGTTCTAACCCGGAAGACCACTTGTTTGATTCAGCGATCGAAACAACAGAGTGGCCGAGCTTGTTCACTAAGCCGAAATCAGCACCAGCGAGGGCTAGAACCTTAACACACTCCGAACGTTTGTGTCTTGTTGAAATCAACAGAGCCGTGTCCCCAGCATCAGTCTTTGAGTCTTTATCGGAGCCAAAGGCAATCAGTTGTTGCATGATCTCTACTGATCCGTGACGTGCAGCACTATGAATCGGACGGAGTTCAATGCCTCGTGATGTTTTGATAGGAGTTTCTGGATCGGCGCCACAGTCAAGGAGGACTCTGACGGCTGCCTGGTTGCCGCAGAGGACGGCATGGTGGATAAGAGTCCGACCGTTGTGAGGAGCATTGGGAGGTTGGACTTTGAGCAGCAAACGCAAAATATCGCCACTGGTTTCAAAGTATTCTACAGCACACCAGGTTAAAGGGTACGGCTCAGCCACTCCAGCTCCAACCCGGAAATCTTCTCCAGTATTAGTGTCCCATGACCATGCTCCAAGCCTCACCTTGATATCTGTCTTGACACCAGCCTGTGCAAATTATTGAAAGAAAAGCTTGGAAGTTTTAGATTACTCTCTTTGCAAGAATGAAGTTTACGATTTTTCGGAGCCGACAATTACCTTTAGTAGCACGCGGACAACCGAGACTTGCCTATTGACAATGGCAGCGACAAGAGCTGTACAGTCCACATTTGTGTAAAGAGAAGGTTTTGAGGACTGAAGAAGAAGCCTATCAGTTGCATTAGCGTCTACTCCGCACTGTAATGAAGCAAGAACATAAGAAATGTCTAATGTAAGATTCCGATTAAAAAGCTGTAAGTGGCCACTGTTAAATCCACAAGGTGAAGAACTTACTTTAAGCAAGGTCCCTACGACGTCCACAAAACCTCGGCAACAAGCAGTGGCTAGAGCATGCACAGCGACCTGAGGCCGAATAAGATCAGTTCCTATAAGCAGCTCAGCAAACCTCGAGCGTCCGTGATAACTCGCCCCTACTAGAGCTTCCTCACAAGCCGGCTGAGAAGCACCGGCTTTGAGAAGAACCTCAAGTACCTCAAAATGACCTTCCCTTACAGCAACAGTTGTTGCAAATCCCCTGAAGAGCTTCTGGTTCACATCAGCTCCAATGTTCTGTGATATGATATTATAGGAAAGGTCAGGTCACTGGTTAAATTATATAATTTATCCTAAACTATACTGCTAAGTGCAAAGGACGTGGGGTAAAAACCAGAGGCAGAAGAAGACAAAAAAAAACTGTATAATAGTAAGTTGTACAATAATGCAAATTGAATAATTGAATGGATCTACGTATACATGAGGGAACAAGCCTGATGCAAAGGAACATGACTTGAAAGGAAAGAGAATAAGTATTGCAAATATAGTATATTCGTCTATTTCAGATGCAGCCAATGGCAGCTGACAGAACCATATGGGGGCGCTCAGGTTCTGTTTCACAAACAAAGTAATTGATGCAATATCAAACACTTCTTGTCGTGCTAAATATCATCAGTTCCTTTCACGAAACAAGAGAATCAAACCAAATCAGTCAATAATCACTGCAAAACAAATAGTTGAGCATTGGAACTATTGTGTCTCAAAACATCCCCCAACCAAGAGCAATAATATCCAAGTTTCTTTTTTTCCCCAGCTTTTACCGTAATTAACTCTGGGGATTGAGCAAATGTCCAAAACTCTGAGGACATGTAACTAAAAACCAGTAAAAGTAAAACTATGACGAATCAGCAAAAGAAAATATTGTGTGACTTGGAGCATGGAAAATGATGCCCGCCTAATATGCAAATATGAATCTTTAAGAGATACAATTTCTACTAATTTATTTATTTTTTACATATTTTGGCATCTGGGAAGATTCCTAACACCCCCAACCAGTGAGATTGAAGTTAGTCAACAGGTTATGTATATAAAAATCAAGCACGGAATCCGATCCACGTTTAAATAATATAAATAAAAAATAGCTTAGAGCTAAATAATAGACAACCAGAAATACTAGATGCAAAAAATTCACAAGAACAAAATTATTTCGATAAATCGAAATGAGAATTTAATATAAAAAATTCACAAGAACAAAATTCTTTCGTAGACAAAGCATACAAGGAAAGGAATATGGATTTGTTTTTGCTTTGTGGTGTTAGAAATAAGCAGCGTGCGAAATTTGAATTTCGAAAAAGAAGAAAAGGGTAAAGTAGACATAGTAGTATTTGAATCTTTTAATTTAAGAGACAAACAAAAAGGTGCGGAGAATTCGACGAATCATCAAGTAAGCAAAAACAAACGGAAAAAGGAAATCACGAGGAAACCGTCTCTCAATCGATTTCGTCCTCCATTAATGGAAACGTGAAACACAATCGAAAATTAAAGACGGAGAACAAATATATTCAAATCAAACGGAATTTCTTAATGAAGTTGGTGCATCTATTGTGAAAATAACGGCGAATAATATTTAATGGTAGATGATAAATGCAGATTTGTTGTTCAATTTCGAAATCTAAGCTAAAAGATCAACTAATAAGAAACGGCTGAGCATAGCGACAGAGCAATAAAATTACGAGGACAACAAAAAGTACGACATAAGAAAAATCGAATGAAGTGAGGATTTACCAGTAAGTTTTTCACGAGAGCTACGTTTCCGAAATTAACGGCGAGGAACAACGCCGTTACATCAGCTTTAAACTCCTCGTACTCGACTCGGATTTCACTGGCAGATTCGTCACGGAGCACGAGATCACTTCTCCTCGTCTTTAAACTGACCGCGCCAACAAAATTCACGTCGACAAGCGGATCGGAGACGCAATCCGATACCGTTCTGATATCACCGTCGAGGATAGCATCCAGAAGCCGTTGTGAAACCTCGGCCTCGTAATCCATCGGAACAACTTGTTTGCCGGAGAAAACCGTCATTGTCGGAGTATGATCCTTACGCCGCCGTGAGCCGTTGACCAAATGTCCCAGTAGCGGATCGTTGTTTTGTCTCTTAGCAGACGCGAGGCTCGAGAGAGAGAGAGAGCGAAGACTTGAAAAGAAGTGAGCGGCAGGGGAGAAAGAGGAGTGTGAGAATATTTATTGAAACGAAAACTTACAGTGGTCCACGGTTAACGTCGAGTGGTTAAAAATGCGTGATTTTAATGACATTTCGTGGGTCCCAATTTTAACCGCGTGTAAATAAAATACACATTGCGTTATGCTCTATGCTCACTGGTGAGCTATCGTTAGTACAATATAATAAACAATTTAAATGCCATACATAAATATAGAATGTTTAGAATATTTTTACAAATAAGGAGAGTTTTCTAAACAAGTGTTGTGTCAAATATAGGTGATTTCAGCTGGGAAAAAAAAGGCAGAAGTAGAATAATATCAAAAGTAGGCAATAAAAGGATAAGTTAGATAAGACTTTTTGAGTGAGATATTGTTCGTTTTGTTAAATAAATAGAAACATATATGAATGCTAAAGATTACGTTATTTAATTTTGTTGCAGTGAGTCCATACTCTTTTGCTCAATCCTGTAGCTACATTTCTACAACTTTCCCCTCCCCAATATACAACTAAGTCTCTCAGACTATATGTTCTTATATAATCTAATTTTTATATTATACTCCATATATTTTTTGGGAATTTGTGAATTGAGATATTTGCCCACGTTTTTTTGGCATTACGTGACATACATAGCAGCAATTTTTTCCATATTAAATTTAAACAAAACACAATACAACATTAAAATAAATTCGAAGTTAAACGATAATTTAATAAGTTAAAACGACGGGTAAACATATAATCCATGGAAACAAAGAGAAAAGGCAAAATAATAAACAAGTTCGCTTAAAAAAGCACAAACACTTAAACGACGATTAAGAGAATCTCGAGAATAAAGTAATTAGAAGCAAGAGAAATCTCTGGAAATAAGGAGAAACATCAACTAGACAAAACAAACAAAAACTTAATAATAACTAAATAACTAAACAAAGTATAATAAGTGAGAGAATACGAGATAAAAAAAAGCAAAAAACCATTTGTATCGTTTATTAAAAAATCCACAAACATCTAAAACTAAAAGAAATATTATTTTCGAACTACGAAGAGAAAAATGAATTTAATGGTGGATTATTTATTTATTTATTATTTATTAGAGGCGACATACCAAAATAATCAATACAGAAGATGCAGAAATCTTCACAATAAGAACTCTTGTATGTTTTGTCGTGTACGAAGTGGATGAAAAGAAAACAGATCATAAATAGGATGTGAGTTGAATTGAATGGAGAGATAGAGAAGTGAGATCTTTAGATGAAAACAAGTAAAGAAGATCAAAGTGTGGTAGAGAGAGCATATTGGAGAAAGTCGGTGGATATATATATATAAATAAAATATTTAAATAGGATCATATAACTTTGTTCTAATCGTACGTACGGTAAAAACTACACTCGTGTTGTCATGAAGTTGACTCTTCATCCACCATTAACAACTAGCATGCACACTCGTGGAATACGTCTTTGTAGTTATGACTATTTGTTTCTTCGGTCAATTAGTCTATTTTCTTGCTTCAAATCGATTGTCCTATCTACTTAACTTTTGAATTGACGTACATCGATCAAAGAAGGAAATGATTCGATTGATTAGTAAAAAACAAAAGTAGTTTTCAACTTTTTAGAGGAGACCTTAAACACACATTTTTAAGTATAAGATCACTAGGGATTTTTCCCGCGCTACGCGCGGGTTTTCATATAT
>OVAU01001687.1:0-14122 GCA_900406315.1 Biscutella laevigata subsp. laevigata
GAGGTTTGGGCCATCTATTCCTTGTATAAACTGCTTTTTTTGTTGCTAATATATTTTACATTTGAACAAAAAAAAAAGAATCAACTCGAACTATTCTCTAGCTCAAGATTTCGATTCCAACATTCATTCTAATTCTGATTCATTAGCAAAACCAGTTAAGAAATAAAAACTAGAAATGCGTAAGTAAAGAAGACAAGAATTGGTAACCCAGAGTTTGGATGAATCCTACTATTTGAGGCTTGACGGCATAAGCAACAGTCCCCACTATTGATCGATCCAAGAATAGAGTACAAGAGAAAGAGATGGAAGAACTCTCAAGAAATCAACAAGATCTCTCAGCTCACAAGATTGATAGATCTCTCTCTAACATTTTAATGCTTCAAGAACAATACAGATAAACTTCCAATCGCTCTGCCTTTTTCGATAATTCTGCAACTGAACTTAAGCTTCACTTAAGAAGAAGCTTCATGAGAACCAACGAAATTAACTGAACAATTAACCACACTAGCCAATCTGATTAAACTGATAATCTCAATTGATGAGACTGAACCAGAACCCGGTTAAGTCCAAAGCGAATGTTGCATAACAGAATTAATTAACAAACTCCACCTTGTTATCAACAGCTCGAGATAGCTGCATTGCACCGTCAAGCATAGCTATAAGCTCAACACTTAGCAACCTTGAGCATGGCAAAATCCTGCTCAAACTTCAGCATAGGAATTCCCTTTGTCAACATGTCTGCATGAGTAATAGAAGTATGAATCTTCTAGATTTCCACTTCTCCTTGTTCAATAATATCCTTAACGAAATGCATCTTGACTGATACATGCTTTGTCCGCTCGTGATGAACATTGTTTTTAGCTAAGCAAATCGCACTCTTAAAGTCACAATTAACCTTGACACTGTCTTCACTGAATCCCAATTCTTCTATCAAACATCGTAACCATATACCTTCCTTTACTGCTTCAACTAAAGCGATGTACTCGGCTTCGGTTGTAGACAAGGCTACAATATGTTGGAGATTGCTTTTCCAGCTTACTGTGTTTCCACCTACAGTGAAGACGTATCCTGTGATGGATCTTCTCTTGTCCAAATATGTTGCGAAGTCAGAGTTAGAGTAGCCAACAATCGAGAACTTATCACTGCTCTTCTTGAAAACTAATCCCTTCTCTTGCGTACTCTTTAGATACCTTAAAATCCATTACCCAGCAGACCAATGAAACTTGTTTGAACATCCCATAAATCTGCTTACAAGGCTTATAGCATATGTCAAATCTGGTCTCGTACCAATCATGGCATACATGATGCTGCCAATAACATTCGAAAATGGAAACTCACCTTGATGAGAACTCTCATCTTTGTTTGATGATAGCTTGAAGTGAGATCACATTAGTGTGCTAACATACTTTGCCTCATTCATCTTGAAAATTTGCATAACCTTTTGAATGTATGTTGACTGAGACAAAGTGAGTATCCCGTTTCTCCTGTCCCTTACAATGTTCATTCCTAGAATTCTCTTGGCTGATCCAAGATCCTTCATATCAAACTCTGTACTTAAGAGATCTTTAGCTTTCTTGATTTCTGAAAGTTTCCTTGAGGCTAACAACATGCCATCTACATAGAGGACTAGATAGACATAATCCTTTTCTGCAATCTTCTTGAAGTAAACACAATGATCATAGTCGCTCTTAACAAAACAATGCTTTTTGATGATTTGATCAAAACATCTATTCCATTGTCTTGGTGCCTGCTTGAGGCCATAAAGAGATCTTTGCAGTCTACATACCAGATTTTCTTTTCCTTTTTCTACAAATCCTTCAGGCTGATCCATGTATATCTCTTCTTCAATCTGCCCGTGCAGAAACACTGTCTTCACGTCTAATTGTTCCAACTCTAAGTCCAAGTTCACAACAATAGAGAGCATAAATCTGATGGATACATGCTTCACAACCGGAGCAAATATCTCTTGAAAATCGATTCCTTCCTTTTGAGCATATCCCTTAGCTACCAATCTGGCTTTGTGCCTTGCTTTTTCTACTTTAGGAATTTCTGGCTTGAATCTGAATATTCATTTACATCCAATGGTAGTTTTCCCTTCAGGAAGCTTAACTAGCCTCCAAGTTTCATTCTTCTTAAGTTAGTTCATTTCTTCTATCATTCCTTCTTCCCATAGTTTCCAGTTTTTGCTTCCAATGGCTTCCAAATAATTTGAAAGTTCCTCTTTGTCCAGTTCTCCAGCAACAGATAACGCAAAAGCAATGAAGCTATCATCTCTATATCTCTCTAGCAAGTTTATTTCTCTTCTGACTCGATCTCTTGCGAGTTGATAATTGTTTGTGTCTTCTGCTTCAGTTTGACTGGCCTCAAACTCATCTTCACCTTCACTATCACTATCTGAGATGGTAACTCCACCTTGCTGAGTGTAGCCAGATGATCTTAGCTCAGTCTTCTCTGTCCTTGTCTTGACCAACAACTCTGTCTGACTTGTAGTTGCTTCTCCATCTGTCTTCTCAACCGTCTGACCTGTATGAAGCAATTCTTTGTACAGTTTGTCCTTTGTAAACAGTGCATTCTTGCTTATGACGCACTTTTCTTCATTTAAGAGCCAGACTTTATAGCCCTCCACTCCTTGAGATATCCAATGAACACACCTTTGAGAGTTCGAGGCTTTAGTTTTCCTTGATCCTGGTGAACGTACACAATAGACCCAAATATTTTGATGTGGGAAAAGCCATGAACTTTTCCAAGCCACATTTTTTCTAGAATGTTGTTGTCGTTTGCAGATGAAGGCGTCATGTTGATGATATACACCGATGTAGCAACAGCTTCAGCCCAAAAACGTTCTTCAATACCTGACTCACTCATAAGGCATCTGACTTTCTCCATGATTGTCCTATTCATACGTTCTGGTACTCCATTTTGTTGTGGAGTATAGGAACAAGTTTTGTGATGCCCAATGTCATCCTTCTTGCAGAGCTTGTCAAAGTTTGAGTTACATACCTCGAGTCTGTTATCAGTTCTCAGAATCTTCACTTTCTTGCTCACTTGGTTTTCAACCAGTTGTTTCCATTCACAAAATTTTCCATAAGCTTCATGTTTAGTTGTTATGAAGTATATCCAAACTTTCCTTGAATGATCATCTATAATCGACAGAAAATAGATCTTGCCGGAGATTGATGAATGAACATTAGGTGATCCCATAAGTCAGCATGGACGTATTTCAAAAGTTCCTCTGTGGTGTGTTTTCCTAGACTGAAACTAAGACGCTTGTTCTTTCCCATTATGCAGCTTTCACAAAACCTCAGATCACTGATTTTCTTTTTGTTCAGAATACCTCTATCAGCTAGTATCTTCAGGTTTCTCATGCTCATATGTCCCAACCTACTGTGCCATAATGCAGTATCATCCTTGGATACAACATTGTTTGATACTGCAGTTTCAGTTTTTCCATCTAATAGATAAAGAGATCCTTTCAGAGTTCCCTGTAAAGCCAACTTTCCACCTTTGAAGAATCTCAACTTTACATTTCCTCCAGTTTGCTCAAATCCCTGCAAATCAAGAGTCCCAACAGATATAAGATTTCTAGCAAGGTTAGGAATGTACCTCACGTTTGTTAGTTGTTTGACTATTCCACCGATGACATTTATCCTGATGCTTCCAATTCCTTGAACTCCAATGGATCTGTCATCTGCCAAGTGAACTTGTCCATCTTTGATTTCAGTGAACTCAGAGAACCAATCTCGTCATGAAGTCATATGGTAAGAGCATCCCGAGTCAATGACCCATTCCTCTTTGTTTCCATTATCTGAAATAGACAAAGTATCTATGTCGGTTAATTTGTCAACCATAACAGCAACCTCACCATCTTCGTTTTCCATTTTCTTCTTTCTGGCATAGCAGTCTTTCTTCATGTGTTCATCCTTCTTGCAGTACCAACAAGTAATCTTGGATCTGCTCTTGGACCTAAACTTTGATCTGAATCTGCTCTTGGACTTCTTATTGTGAGATTCTCGTTTTTCACTCCTTCCACGAGTGATGTGTGCTTCACCATATTGAGATGTACTTGGATTCTCTTTTATTTCCATCTCTTTAGACTTTGCAGCGTTTACAACCTCTTCAATGTCGAGAGTGTCTCTTTCATACTTGAGAGTCTCTTTTAGATTGTTGTATTGACTTGGTAGTGAACTAAGTAGAAATATTGCTTGAACTTCTTCTGATACAGTGACATTCACACTGGCAAGATTCGAAACTACCTTCAAGAAAATATCAACATTCTCATCAATAGATTTAGACTCTGACATATTAAATGTAAGAACTTGTGCTGCAAGTGAATCGTATTTGGCAGAGACTTAGAAAGATACAACCTGTCCAAAGTTGCCCAAGTTGTAGCTGATGTGTTGCATGAGTCAAGCTTCCGAAGAACATGATCTCCAACATTCAGCAGCATCAAGTTCTTGAAACGAATCATCATCTTCTTCCTTTTTGATCTTTAATCCATAATTATAAAGTGTAGTCTATGTTAGTACATAATCCCATGAAAGACAGATGAGCATACATCCGTTGTTTCCATAAAGAGAAGTCTCTGAAGCCATCGAATCGATCAACCTCGATCCTCGCCGACATCGATTCTTCCTTACTCATTCAAACCTTTAGGCTATGATACCATTTGTTATAAACCTAAACCTGTAAAGAATCAACTAGAACTATTCTCTAGCTCAAGATTCCGATTCCAACATTCATTCTAATTCCAATTCATTAGCAAAACCAGTTAAGAAATAGAAACTAGAAATGCGTAAGTAAAGAAGACAAGAATTGGTAACCCAGAGATCAGATGAATCCTACTCTCTGGGGCTTGACGGCATAAGCAACAGTCTCCACTATTGATCGATCCAAGAACAGAGTATAAGAGAAAGAGATTGAATAACTCTAAAGAAATCAACAAGATCTCTCAGCTCACAAGATCGATAGATCTCTCTCTAACTCTTTAATGCTTCAAGAACAATACAGATAAACCTTCAATCGTTCTGCCTTCTTCGATGATTCCGCAACTGAACTTAAGGTTCACTTAAGAAGAAGCTTCATGAGAACCAACAAAATTAACTGAACAATTAACCACACTAGCCAATCTGATTAAACCGATAATCTCAATTGATGAGACTGAACTAAAACCCGGTTAAGTCCAAATCGAATGTTGCATAACAGAATTAACTAACAATTATTGTAAATTATATTTTGTTGTAATTTTAGAAGCTGTAACTTTAAAAATAACAAAAGTCATTAATGAAAACTTGTAAAAAACTAAAATAAAGAGTATACAAAGAAAAGTTAGACAGTGAAAATTTGTCGGGAGCGCATAGCACAGGCGGTTGCATGTGCCTTCTCCGGACACCTCGTCGCGAGTTCGACTCGCAGTAGCTGCATTTTAAATTTAGAAGGGAGTGGGTCCCCTTATTGTGGCCCACACATGGGGAGTGGGACCCCTCTTGTGGCCCACATGAACAGAAAAAAATAATAATAAACTGCAGTGTTTTTAAAAAAGACATTGAAATTTTTTAGGAATTGTAAATCATATTTTTACCGTTATAGCGGGATTGTTAAAAAAAATAACTTTAGAAATTTTGAAGTCAGTACAATCATGGTCCAACGTGAATTCATAAAAAAATTTGAGAGAAAAAAAGGCGAGAAAAGGCTATTTTTAAGGCGAAAACAGACAAAATCTCTCTCGAAGATGCGCCACAGACGGCGCTCACCACGTGTCCCGAAAGTGGATTTTGGGACTCTTCCACTACCCTTCTCGGGTTATTTAGGGTTGCGTCCTCCACTGACGCTTTTATCTCATCCTCTTTTCAACTCAGTTTTCTCTTCTTCTACTTTCGTTTCTATCGAATCAACTCTTTCAATTCCGATGGCCGACCTCTGGAGGCAACTACAAGATCTTAATATTGGTGCCAACAAAGCTCCATGGGAGCTACATGCAGTGCAAGAGTCGCGTTTCAACGAGATCATAACCTCTGTCTTGTTGTTCGAGGTCTAAACCTGGAGCATCAAAACTCTATTACCATGCGCAATACTCTTCCTTGCGCTTGGCACCTGTTTGGGACGGTGGAAGGCCAGACAAATAATGACGGCACCATAAATTTCTATTTTCAGAGCGAGCATCAACTCCTCACTGTCTTGGAAAATCAACCCTATAACTTCAAGGGTTGGATGATTACGATCGATGGATGGACCAAACGAAACCTCCCAACTTTCCTTCGCTACATCCCGCTTTGGGTCCTTATTGAAAATATTCCAAGTATCTTCCGCATACATAGGATTGTTGAAAGTATTGGTTCGCACTTTTGCCTTGTGGATGAGGTCTGTATCATCCAGCCAACTCAGTACCGTATGGCGGAGGCTTGGGTAAAAGTTTGGTTCGATGTGGATCAAACTCTTACTTTTAAAAGGAGTATGCGTCTTATGCAAGATGAAGATCCTTACCAGCTATCTTTCAAATATGAGGGATTGCAAAAGTTTTGTACCATTTGTGGAAGTCTCAAACACGCACGTGAGATTTGCCCTATGGCACCACCGGAGAACAACGATAATGATGATGACCATCACTCACCAGCACCCTCAGACGAATCGGTTGGTCAAACTCCAGAGCTTCAACAGCCGACTGTGGAAGAGGTCATTGCATTGGAAGCTCAGCTATTGGAGTTCTTGACAGAAGAGCGGGGTGAAAAAAGGAAGTTCCAGGATCGTGAAGCGGGGGACGCGAGTCATGCAGGAGGTCAACCAAAGACGCCACGTACGGGGATAAAGGAGGATCACTCTGAGGGCTTGATGGTTGCCCCTGAACCACCAGATGATCCATGAGTTTTCTTCACTAGAACTGACAGGGTTTGGGGAACCCCTGACAGTTCATTGCCTTAAGGAGCTTAATCGTAATCATAATCTAGATTTAATGTTATTCACTGAAACTAAAAACAATGTGAATTATGTAGATGATGTAAAAAGTACCCTTAGGTTTGATAATCTTTTTGTAGTCCCACCGAAAGGCCTCGGTGGTGGTTTGTCTATTTTTTGGAGGCATTCAGTTTCTGTAAAAGTTATGTTTTCAGACTCTAATGTGATATATTTGAAGTTTGCTTATTTACATCTTAAGTTCTCCATTTTATATATCTATGGACCTCCGATTTCTTCACTCCGACAAGCTATTTGGCTTTCTTTGACAAAAAATATTTCAAAATTGCACCTCTAGACTTCTTGTGTTGGGAGATTTTAATGACATCAGATATATGCAGGAAAAGCAAGGAGGCCCTCCAGCTCAGCCGACTGCTCTTTCACGTTTTAATACTTTATGTAAAACTTTGGGGCACATGGATGTTTCTACAGAAGGAGGTCCTTTCACATGGTTTGGCAGGAGATATGATCATCATATCCAGATGAAGCTCGATCGGGCAATGGGAAACCAGGCTCTTTTTAGTTGTTTTCCAAATATTAGTGTAACTTTGTTTGATTGGGCAGGATCAGATCATAAGCCACTTCTAGTTAATTGTAATACTCCCTTTGACACAAGATCTTTATTTTTCAGGCACAACCCTAGTTGGATTGCGGAACCTGGGATAAACGACTGTATAACACATAATTTTCATCGGCTTACATGTGGTGCAACTACAGCAGATCTTCATAATACGTTGCAGGGCGCAAGAAATCTATGCCTCCAATCATCTTGAATAATAAAGCTTTGAAGTCACAGATTAAGGATATTAGTTTGAAGGAGAATATAGATTTCTCGCAACTGCGTGATCTTAAAATGAGACAAGAAAAGGGTATTTTGAAAGAGGAGAAAGACTGGCGACTACGGAGTCGGATGCTCTGGCTGCGTGCGGGAGATAAAAATACATCTTATTTTCACGCTAGGGCAAAGCAACGCCAGTATCGATCAACAATTAGATCTATTGAATATGATAGAGGACATCTTCAATCTTCTCGTTCATCTATCACTAGCACAGTGGTGGATTACTTTAAATCGGTTTATACATCCTCTTCTCCCATTCAGATAACGGGCCTTGATTACATGCCTTCTCGAGTAACCACAAATATCAACAATGATCTGTTAAGACCTCTTTCGCTCGAGGAGCTTAAGTCGGCGGTTTTTAAAATGGAGCCTGATAAGACTTCTAGCCCGGATGGTCTCCCGTCTTCATTTTATCAGCAGCATTGAGACAAAATTAAAGAAGGGTTTTTTCAAATAGTTGGGGATTTCGTTTCATCTTCCTGCTTGGACCCTAAGTTAAATGCTACATATCTTGCTCTTCTTCCTAAGACGAAGCAGCCTTGAACTGTGAAAGAGTATCGTCCTATAAGCCTGTGCAATACTTCTTATTAGATCATTTCTAAGGTTTTAGCAAACAACATTAAGCCTTATCTTCATACTCTAGTATCAGAATCTCAGTCTGCTTTTGTCCCTGGACGTCATATAGGAGATAATATTTTGTTAGTTCATGAGGCTCTCCATTCCTTCTCTACAAAGACTTCAAAACATCATAGTGTCGCCCTCAATGGCATTACATCGAAGCAATTATGACTCGTTTAGGCTTTGCTCCGCAGTGGGTTCGTTGGGTGATGCAGTGTCTCAAGACAGTTTCATATCAGGTTCTTGTAAATGGAGTGCCTTCAGCGAAGATTTATCCAACCAGAGGAATACGTTAGGGTGATCCCATCTCTCTGTATCTCTATATTCTTTGTACGGAGGGACTTGCTGCCCTTATACATCACTATCAATAACAGGGTACGTATCGCGGCTATAAGACAACAAGAAATGCTCCGACGATTACACATCTTTTGTTCGCGGATGATTCTCTGCTTTTCAGTCGAGCTACACCAGAAGACTGTCAAACGTTAAAGGAAATCCTTCACAAGTATGGACAGCTCTCGGGTCAGGAACTAAACCCTCAGAAATCTTGTTTGCAATTCAGTAAGGGTACTCCGATTGACCTTCAATTCTATATTCAAGATATGTTTGATATTCATAAGACCAGAGTCCTAGGAACATATTTATGTCTTCCGGATCGTGTAGGTCGTTCTAAGAGAGACGCATTTGGCTATTTAATCCAAAGAATGAAGAACAAGGTGAGCTCATGGAATATTAAATTTCTCTCTCAAGCAGGAAGGGAAGTCCTCATAAAATCGGTTCTTCTTGCAATGTCACAACATGCAATGAGTTATTTCCTTCTCCTGCAAGGCATCATTAATGAAATGCACACATTGATTCGGAAGTTTTGGTGGACCGGTCAGGAAAGCAAGCAGGGCTTTCATTATCTTCCTTGGGAACGTTTAACAGCGAGTAAAATGGAAGGGGGTCTTGGATTCAGGGATTTACATCATTTTAACATTGCCTTGCTTGCCAAGCAAGCGTGGCGTACTTTATCTCAGCCTCATTCCATTTTATCTCGGGTATTAAAGGCTAAATATTTTAATAAATCGGGTTTTCTTGAGGCACGGATAGATCACCGTCCAAGCCATTGTTGGCGAAGTCTTTTGGCGGGTAGGGATCTTATTAAAGACCACATCTACTAGAAGATAGGTGATGGGGCTTCGGTAAATGTTTGGGAGGATCACTGGATTCCTACCTCTCCGGTTCTACCTCATTCGATGGGAACTACAATTCATGCCTCCGCTTACTATCCCGGTAGCTCTCTCTATCCAGATTTGAAAGTTCAGAATCTTCTCCAACCTCATACAGGTACTTGGAACACTTCCCTAATCATGGAACTCTTGGATCCTGCAATTGTTCCACAAGTGTTAGCCCTTCGGATATCTCATGTTCCTCGTTTGGATAACCCGGTCTGGGATCAAACAACAATAAGTTCTTATACGGTTAGAAATGGTTACAAGTTGAGGCATGAATTAAGTTCAGCTTTTCTCCCTAATACATCAACGCAACAAGTTCTCAATACCTTCTCTAGGCCGCATTTTAGACATTTATGAAAGTGCCAAGCACCTCAAAAGATTCGAGTTTTTCTTTGGAAGGCTTTATATAATGTTATCCCGACTTTGGAAAATCTACGAAGAAGAGACATCAAATCAAGAGATTTATATCCCTCTTGTGGTGATTATGTTGAAACAACTTTGCATTGCCTCTTTAGGTGTCGTCTGGCTCGGGAAATATGGAGCTTAGCCCCGGTGGAAAAGCCTTTATCCTTCACAACGGCGGACTCTCGTGTGGAAATTATTCGGGATTTCCTGGATCTTCAATCATCAGCTCAAAATAAATTTTTATTTCTTTTCTTGTTGTGGCATATTTGGAAATCTCGTGATACTTTACTTTTTACAGGTCGTAGATTGAGTATTCCGCATGTTATCAGACATGTTATAGCAGATCACAGTGCTTGGACAGAGGCAAATATCATTGCGTGGAATGATACCTCCCCAGCCTCTTAAGTTTCAGAGCCTTCGCTAGATGTTGTATGGCAGGAGGCATCAGAAAGGTCGCTTCCACAGAAATTTTTTTCGGTGGATGCTTCTTGGGGCAATGATAGAGATCCGATTAGAGTTGGTTGGGTAATTAAGGACGCAAGTAAAAATTTGGTTGTGACCTGGGGTCGAGGTAGTCTGGCACCAACAAGTTCTCCGACGGAAGCAGAAGCTGTCGCCTTGTTGACTGCAGTCCAACATCTCTCGCGTTTGGGATACAACGAAACAGTGATTCAAACCGACTCAAAATCTTTGCATGAGCAACTTCGCAATTACACTGGACGACACTTCACCACTCTTCAACATCATCCATTTATTTTCCTCCTTCAAGATATCACAAGATTATCTATGGCTAATGCTTACATGTTTAATAAGGAGGTCGATCACTTGGCGAAAGAGGTTCGAGCGAATAGCCCTATATTTTGACTTTCTATAAGGATGTCCAAACCCAACCCGTTATAGGCCGATCACTTGGCGAAAGAGGTTCTAACTCGCAGGTCAGTCCCAAATAGCCCTATAACGGGTTGGGTTTGGACATCGATTTTTCGACCGCTTTCCGCGCAGACAAATCCGCGCGGGTTTACAAAGGTGTCCGTCGCGGTTTGGTCCATTTGACCGCGGGTCAACCCAAATAACATAACTATTCATAGTGTTTGTCTATAGTTAAAGAATTTTTACGGAGTTTTAAGCAAGATTGTTGTGGTTTTAGTTATATGCTTAGTATAGTTAAAGTCTCATAGATATGAACGGTCTGATTAATTTTTTGATAAGTTTCAATATCTTCAATAAGTAAGTCATTTCCTTTATGCATTTTAAGTTTCGATTTTATTCATATTTTCATTAGTTAAGTTGTATAACAACAACTTGTAAATATGAGATTTCAACTCTCAATAAGTTGTAAACGTTGATCATGAATGAAGAAATTTTGATGGATCATCAAAAATATCATATAAACCAAAAAAGAGAAAACATGTTAACGATGATGCGAAAACTGATAAAATCCATAACAAAAATCTCTTGAACAACAACTATAATCAATATTTTATACTATAATCTTATTTTGATGAGATACTTTAGTTCTTGGAATTTAAAGTTTTCAGTTATAATCTTATTTTGAATTTTGGTTTAAATTTTTCTTCTAAATTTTATTAGGTTTTGTGGTGGCATTAAATGGATTGGTGTTATGGTTTCTTGTATTTGTTTTATCATTTCACATATTTTTTCTACTAACATGTATTTCATTGGAGAACAGAAAACGTGTGATGAAGAAATTAAGAAATTAAGTTGCGGACATATATAAATCAAAGTAACCATAGAATCGTTCAAAACGAATCAACTAAAAATTGTATAAATATTTTCATCATTTTTACGTCACTAAACCCGCGGGCCAACCCGCTTATTAATTGGACTATGCGGATTGGGTTCGGACATCTATTCTGTAGACCGCCGTCTGCGTGGACAAACCCGCCACGTCCGCAATAAAAAGTGTCCGCAACGGGTTGGCTATTTGGGTGCGGGCCAACCCGAATTGACACCTCTATGCCTCACCATACACCACCAACCGCCATGCGGGAGACAGAGCACGAGGGACGAAAACCATAATGAAGGAAACATCCTCCATAAGCCACCTTGCACTAGTCCAGTCTTTCTCCAATCAAAGGAGTGTATGACAGAGAATTAGACGAGCCGCCGCTTCACCTTTCATATAGTTCCAAAAATTGGGATCGATAAACACCCGAAGAAGGGGGTTATATGAACCGGAATAAGAAAAGTCACGGCGATGAACAAGAGGACGAATATAAATGATGGTCGGCGTTTATATATCTTGTTGATTATATTGATGATGGTCTCGTAGTAGTTCGAGAGTTGATAGATTGAATACAAATTTAAAAAAATTTAGATGTGAGGGTGCTAGCGAAGTAGTTTTCTCTCTCTCAATATTTCTCTCTAAAACGTGTTTTTATCTCAAGTTCCTTGAAACACCGTTTGTTATTTTTACTACGAGAGAACCCAACCCGCGCATACACGAGTATAGTTTTATATTTATTTTATTATTTTAAATATCTTTAGTTAAACTTCAATTAAATATTTTTATATTTCATTTTATCAATTTTATTTCCTAAATTATAATAATATATTTTACATATTATTCTTAAATATATATTTTGTTATTTCTAAAAATAATTGATCATCTAAATTATCTATTATATATTTTTAAAATTATTGTTTTTTTCATTTCACATTTATTATCTAATTTCAAATATTATAAAAAACTTCTCAATTTTTATTTAAAGTTTATATTTTCAAATATATTTTATTTATTATACTCTAGATTTACCCAATTTCCTTTTCCACATAATTTTGTCTATTTCACAAATTTTCATTTGCTTATGTGATTTGAAGTTTAGTTTGTTTCTTATAATTCTAGTTTCTTTTTTTTCTTCCTTTGTGATCTTAATCAATATTCTCTCATATTTCATATGAGAAATTTCTTTTCTTATACTAATTCAAAAATTATAGTAAGTTTTTTTTTGTTATTTTTCAAAATTTATTATTTCACGTCTAGCGTGTGCCGAATTTATAATTATAATTTTATGATTACCAAATTATTATTTTATTATTCTAAAAATTATATGTTAACTTTACGATTAACAAAATTAAAAGTCTCTTAAAATTATATGTCTATCATTATAACACTATATATATTATATTATAAAGTATAGATATATATAAAATTATATATATATATAAAGTATATATATATATAAAGAAAANAACACTATATATATTATATTATAAAGTATATATATATATAACAAAAAATATATATAAAGAAAATATACGTGTAGAAACACCGAAACTACGTCGTTCCATAAAAAAACTAAACATAAATGCAGAATGAGATATTTGAACTCATGACCTCTACATTACACAATATAAATTTAACCAATGTGTCATGTTAATTATTTTGTTATATNTTGATAATTATGGTTTTTACAAATATATATTTTACAAATATATATATATATACACGTGTAGAAACACAAAAATTACATCGATAAAAAAATATAAATGCAAAAGGAGGGATTTGAACTCATGACCTCTACATTACTCAATATACATTTAACCACTATGCCACATTAATTCTTTTGTTATATTTTACATTATTAATTATATAATTATGTTTTTTATAGGAAGGGGATGCCACATGTCAAGGTAGGAGAGCCCCCCTTCTCCTTTTATATAGTAGATGCCTATAAAATCTACTTCGATTACAAAACTACTATGGATGAGAATGATGATATCAAACCATACAAAATTCTCGAGGAGTATTTATGAACTCAACCATTGAAAGAGAGAAANTATTTATGAACTCAACCATTGAAAGAGAGAAATCCTTTTTGTTGGAAAGATTATCTCATCTATTATATTTGTTAATTTCTATTCTATAAAGTAAGACTTTCTTTGAAGATTGGTTGAAGATTGATAAAAGAGTGACTTAATTTCTAGAAATTATTAAAGCCCATAATTTCTAGAAATTATATTCAAATTCAGTAGGTAAGCAACTCGCTTTAGGGCCCGATTAGTAAGAGTTGTGACTGTAGACTTTTGACTGTAAACTTTTAAGATTTTTGGTTCTGCAGACTTTTTGGCTGTAGAA
>OVAU01001688.1:0-13406 GCA_900406315.1 Biscutella laevigata subsp. laevigata
TTGGTTATTTATAAGATCTTTTGAGTTAAAAAAAAAAAAAAGCAATTACAATATTTATGTTTTCTATAGTGCGCACATTTAGCTCAGTATGTATTAAAAGTTTTGCTTTCTAAAATGTAGTATAAAATACTTAAAATCTAACCTAGATCTCTATTATAACATGAGGCTGTTCAAGATAATTTTTCGGGTTCATGAATCAATCTATTTATTATCGATTAATTTTCAAATTTCTCAATATGATATTAGAATTCAAGGTTGGAAAAAACATTCAAATTAAAATGAATTTTCACTTTTCAAATGATTCATCATCGTGGTATATGTGAAATGTTAGTTTGAATTATTTTCTTTAGACCGTTTTCACTCATATTTCGAGAAAATATATTATAACGTGAGATTATGAAGCAATAGATATCAAGATACTTTTTCATTAGTATATAAGGAGTAATTTTGGTTGTGTGATTTTGTACAAAAAAATATTCATTTATAATAAATGTTTACGGTATTATAAATATGTTGAGAAAATATATGTAATTCTGTTAAATTGATAGCAAAATGTTAAAAATTGGTCATTCGTAGAATTTTATTAAACTGCAATTGAATGATAATATTTAAAATGCAATTAACATTGAAAAATATTAACATTCAATAGATTAAATAACAATTGGATTAAAAATAGATCTAACTAAACAATCAATAACAAATAAATTTAAAAGAATTTAAATTCAAACAAATTGAATAATAACAAAGTTAGATAAAATTATCTATTCTTTTATATTCAGTTAAATTATTTAGTATAATATCCCATCTAAGATTCATGGGCCAATCTGATTATTGTGAATTAGTTTTAAAATTCATGATTCCTAATAATCGTTAAGACAAACGAAAATAAATACGTATTTTGATATATATATTAATAATTGACCAATATATTAATTTGAATTGTATTATTTTGTCACAAGGAAGATCTTAAAATTTCGTTTATTGTTCAGGCCGTTAAAGAGTAAACACCATGAAGGGAACAAAGCTACATGGTACAGATCATTCATCAGTTTAAACAATCTTGCTTGTCTCTCTTTTTTAAGTAGATTGTGATCTTTTGGGCTTTGTGTCCAGATATTTATTTATTATTAATCTAAATTTAAATTATATTTTAATAACATAACCCGTCATTAGTGTAAGAGACAACTTAAAATTATTTTCCTTATGGATTCATTGAATCTTTTGTGGACTTCGGACACATGTTGGGTAGGTTCATAAGAATTTGAGATTTTGATGATTAATTAAATAATTAACCTCGAAACAAGAGATTTTCAGTTACGAATCAGACTCGTTAATTGTTTTCAATTAATTGGTTCGATTCAACAAATGTTTTCGGCTAATAATCAAGTGGCTTTTTCTTTATTTTTGTTTTGTTTTATAACATATTAGGGTTATTCGTTCAGACAATGGGAATAAAACTGAATCAGAGGCTGTTATTGGAGGAGACATATGGACATTAATTAAATTAAATAACTCTGGTTTTTATTTATATAAATATATTTTGTGTAAATTGTATCGATTCGATTAACATGCACATTCAGAATCCTTTAGGTACATAATTAATCATTGACTGGAAAAAATATCCAATTAAATAGTTTTATTAAAACAAGATTTATGGATTATAGATCGGTACAGGGTTAAAATCATATATCGTCTAACGGTTAATAATTAGTGACAATAATTACAAGAAATTTAGTTGGATTTGGATACTCTCGATTATATAGGTCAGTTATTTTTATCTTGTTCGATCATAAGTCAGTTTATAAAGTTTAAATGAGTAAAAATAATTTTTATGTATTTGGTTCGATTTATATTGTACATAAAATACTCAAATAGTATTTAAATAAACGAAGTATCCATTACGAACCCGAAAATAATAATTTAACCAAATATATCCAAATATTTTGACTATTTTGAATATTCACGTATAAAAAATAAATTTATTTTCAACTTTATAATCATAATTATGATTTATAATAGTTTAACATGAATATAACTAATATATATATGTGTGTATATTAGACATGGTTGATACTCATTCGGTTCCTAGTTGTATTCTACTCCGATTCTTGGAATAATAGAAGTTGTGATTCAAGTATTTTTTATTGGTTCCAACTTGATTTAATATCTCTCTTATTTTAGTTCAGTTTTTGGGTTCCGATTAATTTATATTGGGATAGTCTTTATATATTTTTATCAACCGGCTAGTTTTATATAGATATATCAAAACCGATTTACAAACCGGTTTGTCATGTATACCATATCACTTCGAGTAGCTCCTCTAGTGTTTCCATAGCCACTAGTGAGGATTTTGTTGACTTAGTCAAGTGGCATGAATAGTAAATATTTCGGAAGATAAAAATTTATTTTCATTTTCGACATCTGTAGAAAAGTCAACACCTGAATTATGATCAGTCCTTCTCTTCTCTTTGGATACTTTAAAAATCAAAGGTCAAACGCGAGTGGACACTAATGATGATCAATACAAGTTTTTTTTAATTTTTTTTTTTTTAATAAACTTCCATTGATATAGAAAAGAGTGATACAAAATATAAACATCCTGCACTTCACAAGCGAGAGCATAAAACTTAAGCAAAAGGACATGTAGAGCCAAATACTACAAGAGAGCATAAAGTAACTGAAAGAATTAGGGAATGTCTTATATCACTAGATTCAACAGAGGTAAGAACTAGTGATAATCAACACACCTAAATCAGTTCTGAAGATAAGTAGCTAAGGGGGCAGTTGTAAGAGATGCTCTTGCAGTATTATCCAACATAAGTAGTTTAGCTCTAACGATCTGCTTGATCTGACGGAGAAGCTGTGTGGATGTATTAGATGGACGATGATGGATTCTTCCATTACGTTCTTGCCACAAGAAATAGAAGATTGCATGAACCAGAAGTAAGCAAATTTCTCTTATTGCAACAGAAGCAAACGGTCGAAGCATCCAATCAATGACCCCATTAAGATCCATAGGAGGCCTTATAGAAACATTAGAAAAAGAGATAACCAGATGTGTTGCATGTAATCACATTCCATGAATAGGTGTGACTTTGATTCAATGCCAACGTTACATAACATGCAAGCAGGCGGAACGTCAACCCCCCAAGAAATTAAACGATCCCGAGTAATCAGCCGATCCTTCATAAATAACTAGAACATAAAGGCATGCTTAGGTATGCAGTTGGAGAACCAGACAGCTTTGGTCCAGGTAACCCGTTGCATATCAGGTGCTAAGGCTAAGCGAGCGTTAAGAGGAGAAAGTACCCGGCTGGGAGGTGGGAGAGCAGCGCCATAGGAATGTGTCTAGTTGATCCGGCAGGAGAGGAGGCAGAGCAGGCAAACACTCCCTCATCTTACGACAAAGAGGATGTCTTCTAGCAGGATTTTGCCAGGAAGTCGTTCGAAAAGCTTCTTCGACAGAAGCAAATTTGGAGATGTCAAGGACTCTCGGTCCATTAGGTCCGATTATATTTGACAACGGTCCTAAACCTGACCAATCATCATGCCAAAACAAACCCGCTTTGCCAGAACCAAGCTTACATTGCAATCAAGACTACGCCAAATGACGAGCTTGGAGTAGCTTTTTCCAAACCCAACTTCCTCTACCATTATGAGCAAGATCCCAAAATAGTAGACCCCTAATGAGATGCTTCCAAACCCAGACAACCCATAAAGATCTTGATTTCGAAAACAACATCCAGATCAGCTTCAAGTTAAACACTCGGTCGGTATCTCGAAGCCTTGTAAGTCCAAGGCCACTGCAATGCTTTGGATTGCATACAGTTCTCCACGCGACCTTACTAGACCTCGAAGGATCAGGTAGACCACCCCATAAAAAGGATGCACAAATCCTTTCTATCTCTAGCAAACACTTTCGTTGAAGAGGAAAAATCGAAGACCAAAAGTTGACTATCCCGTGGAGAACCGACTTTATGAGTTGCAATCTACCTGCAAAAGATAATTGTCTTGCCAACCAGGAAGTAATTCGAGTCCGATCCTTATCGATCAACGCCTGGTAATCTTGGGACCGTAGTTTATGTGGCGAGAGTGAGAGGCCGAGATATCTGAACGGGAGAGAACCATGATTCAAACCAAATTGTTGCGTCAACTGAGAACAAAGAGCCTAATTATCTCCGTCCAAAAAGAGGTAATATTTGGCCATGTTAAGTTTCAGCCCTGAACCGGCATAAAAAGAATCCAAAATACCAAGTATAGCGGCCAAAGAGGAAGAATCTCCATCAAAGAAAATTAATACGTCATCTGCAAAACTTAGATGTGTAACCAGCGGATCCATGCCCAAGGGGTGACATTTAAAGACATTGTTCATAGCAGAACTATCTAACTTCTTCGATAAAATATCCAGAGCCAAAACGAACAAAGCAGAGGAGATAAGATCCCCCTGACGGAGACCCTTCTGACCCTTGAAGAAACCCACAAGTTCTCCATTAAGAGCAACCGAATAAGAAACTGTGGAGATGCACTGATATATCCACGTGATGAATATTTGGGCAAATCAAAGGCGTTGAGTAGATTTAACAGAAACTGCCTGTTAAGGCTATCATAAGCCTTAGTAAAATCAACCTGTAAACAACCTCGAGTTACCGGACCAGGCTTATGAAAGTCAACGAATAACTCAGAGGCTAATATGACATTCTCCCCCAGGATCCGACCCGGAACAAAGCCAACTTGGGAATTCTGGACCGCATCTGCCAAAAACAGCTTAATCCGAGAGGCCAAAAGATGTGAGATCACCTTATAAACCGTGTTGCAACAAGATATTGGCCGGTATTCGGAAATTTTATCCGCCTCAATAGTTTTAGGTACCAAGGCAATGGCAGTTGTGTTGCACAGATGATACATTCTCGCAATGGTAAAGAATTCTCGGACCGCTTTAGTGAAATCATCACCCACAATATCCCAGGAGGCCAAGTAAAACTCAAACGGAAAACTCAATACAAGTTGGTACGTTTTTTTCACATAAAAAAGATGGAATGTATCGTGCCAAAGCACTAAAGCTTATAATCCGAAAAGAACAACGAACACTACAAACGATAAGACGATGGTTAACACATAACCTCGAAAGATAAGCCGGCAATTTACAAACAAACCCCGGAGACTATAATAATACCGCGAGGAA
Organism: Biscutella laevigata subsp. laevigata; assembly: GCA_900406315.1. Lineage (NCBI taxonomy): Eukaryota > Viridiplantae > Streptophyta > Magnoliopsida > Brassicales > Brassicaceae > Biscutella > Biscutella laevigata. The sequence continues at coordinate 5,183 of OVAU01001688.1, forward strand.
ACCGGACAAGAACACCAAAAGCTAACCCGGGACGAGAGATGAGAAACTGAAGACGAAGAATGAGAAGGGATTGATGATGCCACATTATTGAGAGTCTTGAAGCGCCAAAGACTAATGTTAAATTCCACCCGATCTTGTGAGTGAGAACACTAGCAACTGCAGACGAAAGGCAAACTCCGGAGATCTTGGATGGATCAACCATACTTTTACAAGAACACCAAGGCAAAAACAACATCCCGCTTAACTCGGGTCAAACCCAGAGCGAACCTCCAACAATTCGAGCACAACTCAACCTAGGAGAACTAGACCTACTTGCAACTTACTAACAAGATACAAGACTCGGGTCCAAAATCCAAACCGCCTAGCACAACAAAGACTAGCTAATACGATACTGACATAAAAACACAAACTAAGAACCCTAGAAGCGACTAACACCACCTAGTACCGGATCTGGCCAAAACAACCGAAGCAGAGCTACTCACGAAAGAGAAACCACACCTCGCCCCAAACCTCAAGGTGAGACCGACGAGCAATAGAGAGAGGAGGAGGCTAGATCTGAGCCGATTGAGCAAGAAGAAGAGCTAACGGTGGAGCAAACGGAGCAAACGGCGGAGATAGCGAAGACACGACGAAGCTAGGGAAAAAAGAGTCCCCGGAGTCCAAAACTTACAAAAACAGAGAGGAAGAAGAGACAGAGGCGAAGAGACCGACAGTGGCGCTGCCTAAGCCGCCAACCGCCCGTCGGGATGAGCTTCAAAAGAGGAGACGGCGGCGCTCGAGTATGGATGGGAGAGAAAAGAAGGTTCTGCTTTTTTGTGACGCTTTAAGTTGGTACGTTATTATCATTTTATTCCACTCGGAATAATATCAGTTCTCATCATCATTTATAATATATATAGTAATATACTAATAATACCAGAAATTCCCAAAAAGGAAAACAATATTATGACTAATAATACTCATGACATTACTCAGATATCTATAGTTAGAACATGTATATTGGGGTATATTTATGGGTTCTAAACCCCAAAAATAAATAATAAAACAATTATTTTGATAGTATCAGACTAATTGGTTCTTGTTTTACAATTTTTTAGAAACCTCTTAAAACTTATGACGTGGCAATTTTTTATGGGAAGAGAGAAAACAATTACTATTTTTGACACGTATTTCTCTTTCTTGGCTCAAGTTCTCTTTATTTCTCTTTCACACACTCTCTCTCTAACTCTCTGACACAACATCTCTCCCCAATATAACAATAAAATATTAATAAAATTTTCTAAGATACTCTTTAACGACTATGTCGGTTGAATATACTCTTAGATGTGTATTGGCCTAGAGATTTTTTGCTATCGAAGGGGAAACTCTTAAGTTATCATTTTTTAAGCAAGTAACCATATTGTAACCCTTTTCTGTATACTATGTATACTTAATTTTATATAAAATAAAACAAAAGTTATTAGATGTTGTTTGTATGCTAAAATACACGTGGAATTATGTGATTTATTTTTGTTCAATATATATTCCCTATGAGCCTGTGTGCATAAGCTTAAATTGGGTTTAGCTTAGTATAAAATGATTTTGTCTTACCATTCTTACATATGGGCTTTTGGACACAAAGTGTTTGATCCTCTGATCCAGCAATTGTTTTGTTTTTATGACCGGTCAATAACGTAATTTTCCGACAAATTAGTCAACTTCTGTACCTGTAATTTAAAATACGTTAGCTGAGATTTCAATTTTTAAAAAAATTCACATACGATCTCGTTCACTCGTTGGCATATAGAAAGAAAAAAAGAATACGATCTAAAAGAGCAGTCATTTTCCCGTACCCAAAATAAACACCACTATATAATTACTTGCAATTATTATACATAAAATATACAGACTAAACCAGTGCCTAAGCAACATGTTACTGCGAAGCAAGTCAAACATATAATCTCAAAATTATATGATTCAGTTCTACGAAATACCATTGAACTTGAGTGATTTTCTATCAACAAATAGATAATAATCGAAGGATGGCTTTCGGGATAACAAATTAAGAATAGGTAGGTTTCTAGAATTTGTATTAAATTGGAGGGACTTAAACCGAAATACCGGTATATATTATTATTATTATGTTAATCGTGGACGAAAAAAGTCAAAAAAAAAAACAGTATAATCTAAAGCTCAGATATCAACTTCGAAGGTACTCAAAATTATTAACAGACGTTACGTTGATTCCTCAACGTCTTTCATCAAGTTGCTTACAAGCCTTCTTCTTCTTCTTTGATTATATATTATAAAGTTTTCTTCGTAATAATGTAAATAATTAATCCGTTTTTCTCATTGAACTTTCTCGTTTCAAAAGCATACAAATATTATTTTATTTTATTATGATAGATTCACCAACCTTTTCTTTCCATTTTGACACTATATAAAGCATTTGTAGTGTAACCAGCCACGATATCTCCAATACAATCTACACAACCAAAAGCAATACAAAGAAGAATCTCATCATTGCATCAAACCGGAATATTAAACCGGAAATGAATTTACTCCGAAATCCCGGTTTTCTCTTTCTATTCTTCTACCTGCTTGCGTTTCTTGGCGGTTCTTCGGTTCATGCGGCGGTGAAGACGTACCAATTCGATGTAGGTGATCAGATTTCCGGATGAAAATAGACCGGAATATTAATTAAACTGGTTTAAGTAACCCGGTTTATATATATGAGCTACTCTAGATATGTAGGTTTTTGTAATAACGTGTGGAATTTTTGGAACAGGTTCAAATGAAGAACATAAGCCGGTTATGTAATGCTAAACCGATTGTCACGGTTAACGGAATGTTCCCAGGACCGACGGTTTACGCAAGAGAAGGTGATCGAGTCATCATCAACGTTACCAACCATGTACAATACAATATGTCCATCCACTGGTAAACTCTCTCTTTCATACGTCTCAAACCGGTTTAAGTTATCTCTTTCATACGTCTCAAACCGGTTTAAGTTATCTCTTTCATACGTCTCAAACCGGTTTACGTAACTCACCTGTTTGGTTAATAATCTAGGCATGGGCTTAAACAGTACCGGAACGGTTGGGCGGATGGTCCAGCATACATAACTCAGTGTCCAATGCAGACCGGACAGAGTTATGTTTATGATTTCAATGTTACCGGTCAACGCGGGACTCTCTGGTGGCACGCACATATCCTCTGGCTACGAGCCACCGTGTACGGAGCTATTGTCATCTTGCCTCAAAAGGGAACACCGTTTCCGTTTCCGCAACCGTATCAAGAAACCAATATAATCCTCGGTTAGTGAAAGTAAACCAAATCAGTCGGTCTTGTCCGTTTCTGTTTTTTGATTGATACATGATTGTAGGAGAATGGTGGAACGGAGACGTTGAGACGGCGGTTAACCAAGCTAACCAGCTAGGCGGACCACCTCAGATGTCGGATGCTCATACCATCAACGGAAAACCCGGACCGCTCTTTCCATGTTCCGAGAAACGTAAAAATACTAAACCTTTTGGTAAACCGCTTGTATCTCGGTTCGTTTCGGTTAAATCAATTTTATGTTGTTGTTGTATAGACACGTTCGTGATAGAAGTCGAGGCAGGCAAAACATACCTTCTAAGGATAATCAACGCTGCACTAAATGACGAGCTATTCTTCGGAATCGCAGGCCACGACCTGACCGTAGTGGAAATCGATGCGGTTTACACAAAACCATTCACAACCAAAGCTATTCTAATCGGACCAGGTCAAACCACAAACGTCTTAGTCAAAACCAACCAAGCTCCAAACCGTTACTTCATGGCAGCTTCACCATTCATGGACGCTCCAGTCTCCGTAGACAACAAAACCGTAACTGCAATTCTTCAATACAAAGGCGTACCAAACACAGTCTTACCGTTATTACCACAACTTCCTTTACCTAACGACACATCCTTTGCTTTGGACTATAATCAAAAGCTCAAGAGTCTCAACACACCAAATTTTCCAGCTCTTGTTCCTTTAAAAGTCGATCGGAGACTCTTCTACACGATCGGGCTAGGGATTAACTCGTGTCCGACATGTGTGAACGGGACAAATCTTGCAGCTTCTATAAACAATATCACATTCATTATGCCCAAAACTGCTCTCTTGAAAGCTCATTACTTCAACATCCCGAACGTTTTCAAGACGGATTTTCCAGATAGACCTCCAAAATCGTTTAATTACACCGGTGTGCCACTCACCGCTAACCTTGGAACATCTACAGGAACTAGATTAAGCCGAGTTAAGTTCAATACTACAATTGAGCTTGTCTTGCAAGATACCAATCTCTTAACCGTTGAGTCACATCCTTTCCATCTTCATGGCTACAACTTCTTTGTGGTTGGTACTGGTGTTGGTAACTTTGATCCCAAGACAGATCCGGCTAAGTTCAACCTCATTGATCCGCCTGAGAGAAACACTGTTGGAGTACCCACTGGTGGTTGGGCTGCCATCAGATTCAGAGCTGATAATCCAGGTATGATCTGTCAATGATGATGATCAAATATGATAAGCAGACCTACTGATCAATGAATATGTTGTTGTTTGCAGGTGTTTGGTTTATGCATTGTCACTTGGAAGTCCATACAATGTGGGGTCTGAAGATGGCTTTCGTCGTTGAGAACGGGAACACACCTGAGCTTTCTGTTCTACCACCACCTAAAGATTATCCATCATGTTAAGAATCTGTAATCGGAACACATTACTTCTTATTTGTTTAAGTCGCTGTCATATTCTTTGTTGATTGTATTTCACTTCTGTTGATTTGTGTCTGAGATTGGGGATGAACAATAACACCCTCAAATTGCTAAGAAATGTAACTAAATGTTTTCCAACTAAAGCTCTTGTGACAGTAGAATCTTAAAGCATCGAAACTCTTAGCGAGATACTAAGCGATAGATGACAACTTTAGAAAACAGAGTATCGTCAGAAACAGAGGATCTTTCTACCTAAGTGAACAAAAAGAGAAGAAAATGCCTTAAAACAGAGGAGTTTGATCAATGGAAAGGCCTGACCGGTTCTTGCTAAATTGCTGGCTTTGCTTGATCCTTTGGGTTGCAGCATTCCGATTTCTTCCTGAAGTAAAGTTTCCTTGTGAAATTCCTCCAGCTTTTCTTCGTCCTCACAAGCTTCTGAATCTCTTGTTTCATCTCCACACACTCTTTTTCCAGCTCAGAAACTCGTTCTCTCACGTTCTCACCTCTGGGTTTAAGTAAACCCACATTGCCACCATTTTGGTTCTCGGGGTTGTCTAGATCCTCAGAGACAAAGAACCAGCTTGATACAGATGTCCTTAGCCTAATCTGTTCGAAGAAAAGAACCTGAACAATCACACGAAGAGGTAGCCTCTCGTTCTGAGCTGCGTGAGTGCTAGCTTCCAATGAGAGCTTCTGGCAATTCATGAGTCTACATATGTGCTCTCTCTCAGAATCTGTAATCCACGGATGTGCCTGCCAAGATTTTTATCTTAAACCTCAAAATCTTAATTCACCAATTGGTTGAAGTTACAAACAGTATTCTTATTACCTTCAAGTACACGTCAATTGCATGATAAACTCCATCATCTATTGTCCTCGCATAGTCAGGAATTGCAGCAGCAATGGCTTCGAATTTAGCTAGCTTTAGGTTAACATCAGGTGCCACCTCAGCGAGATAACCATCAACCAGAGTTGCCACTAACGTTGTTGGAGTTACCAAATCAGCTCCTTCCTTCACCAAATGTCCTTCTTCAATGATGCAAGGAGAAGGGATTATCCCTGCTTGTACAGTCGAAGAAACAAACTGTTCAATCATTCTCAAAACGCATTCGACATCATAAAGAGTTTCAGAGTATCCCATGTTTGGTATAAGAAGATCCACTAGAGCAGCTTGGTCCAATTGATTACCAATCCGTCTCTCTAGATTCTCCCTAGAGGATTGGCTTGCTTGCAGCACCATTGCAGTCTGAAGCAGCCTGAGAAGAAACTTGGTCTGGTTTACACCTTTCTTGTTTGGAAGCAACATGACAATCTCTTCCAGAGCAGTCTTTTGTTCGGCTTCAGAAGAATTAGGCGTCTCGATCACTTCCTCATCCATTGTCACTTGTCTATTCATCAGAGGAATATGCTTCTTTGTATAGTACATAACCGCCATTGCAATGTTCTCAAGCTTCATACCTCTCGCTTCTATAGCGTTAATTAGTCTTTTGAAGAGAGGCAAGGTGAGAAAAGAAGCATCATCAAACCACCAATCATCACCTGTAGGTTGCAGCATCTTTCCAGACCCAATTCCATTCCACAACTGTGTATCATCTTCAGTGTTCTTTGGCCAATTGAAAAGGCTAGGATCAGCACAAGCTTTGATAGCTAAAGAATCAACACACCTCGAGATAATATGAAGATCTTCAGCGTAATCAATAACTTCCTCACATGTCTGAAGAGCTTTGATTGAGTCTGTCCAGTTCGCAAACACTTCGTTGAGGAAAGTTTCTGTCGAACCAACGAGATTTCCTTCTCCATAGTTATCAGTCATCTCAAGATACTCAGCTGCACATCTAAGGCTAACGACATTGAAAGCAGTAAGCTCGATTTTCACACCGTAGCAGAATTTTGTGACGAGTTCAAACGTTTTGCCGCCTCCTGGTATCTCATCTAAACTCAAAATGCAGACTGTTCCATCGTCAGTTGAAGATTCTTCGATTAGTTTCTCGAGAAGTCCACTCCTAGAGAGCAATGGAAACTACAACACAAAGCAAGACACACATTACACAATCAGAAAACAACCTAGTCAATTATCAAGCTTAGGACTGGAAAACAATCCGGATCGAAAATCCGAACCGACCGAAAAATACCAACCCAAACCCGAATTAAAATATGAAAATATCAAAATGGAATGCTATTTCGGATCCATTTAAACCTAAACCGAGCCCGAGATAGTATTTAAAATATCTGAATTTAAGTCTAAATATTTAAATTAATTATTATTTTATAATATTTGATATTTTTAATTAAATATATATTTTTAATATATAATATATTTCTCATGTTTTATTAAAGTGTTTATTTTTATATTTTGTGATATGTTTTAATGAAAATAGTTAAATTTTTGGTTTATTAGTATTTCGACTATTTTTTTTTTACCCAAAGGAACTAAACCGAACCAATACCAAAAAACATAATGAATCCTCTAAATCTTATCCTGAAAATCCGAATGAATCCTACCCGAATCAGAACAGATGTCGGAACTCCCATCCCTCAAGCTTTTACATCAAATCTAGGATTAAAAAAAGAGAGAAGATTAACCTTGTGGAGATGAAACTTCATGTCTCCAACTTCTATGGTAACATCACTCACGAGTCCTGTGGTGCAAAGCCTGCAAAGCAAACAGAGAGAGAGAATACATAATCGATTCATTCTATTGATGTCACAAAACAACCAGAGCTAAGTGCATATTCAACGAAGAGGAGAAGAGAAACATCACACGAATTCGAGAGAAATTAGCCACAATGAAGAGAAACCCATATCGATTCCGTATTAAAACTAATGACCCATATACAAGACGATGCATGTAGGTGAATGCAAGAAAAGAGTACCAGGTTTGGCCCTCGCGATGGAAAGCTTCAGATTTAGAGCCAAGTCTCATAAACGCCATTTTGGAAGAAAATCAATTAATCTCAGAGTCTGAGTAAGTAATGAAACAATGTAGTAACAAGAGAGAAGAGAAGATAGAGGAGAGGTAGTAAGAGACAGAAATTGTCGGACAACGATAATCATATTTTTAGCAAAGAGAGCGAGTCTGTAGCAGAAGAGTGAGGAGAAAAAGGTGGTCTTGGACTGAATTTTTCGCCTCTTGATAACTTCTTCAACCTTCATCTTCTTCAACGATTAATCCAGAAAACCGGTATTTAATTTCGTTAGTTTTTCCGGTTCAGCATTTTCGGTTTGATTTGTCTTACGTAAAACCGGAACGGATTTTATTGGACGCATATATATACTACAAACAGACAATATAGCATATGCATGCATCTATACGAGAAATATCATTGAATAGTTATTTAATTTTGCAATTAAATCTTCTTTCTTAATTATTATTTCGCTTATCAAGTCATTGATCAAATATTATATAGGTCCTATATAATCTAAAAATTTAATCTAACACGTCATTTTCTGTAGATAAGATGTAGTAAAAAATATATGAGGCTATAAAAAATTACGTACAGACAAAT
>OVAU01001689.1:0-14110 GCA_900406315.1 Biscutella laevigata subsp. laevigata
TGACCTCTTCAACATCACAACACACCCTTTATCAAATGTCTAATTGATTTTTTTTGTTAAATTTTTCATATATGTATTTATTTTTTTTTAGAGAAAAAGGTGACACGTGTCAAGTCGGGAGTCACTACCTCCTCTCATTATATATAAGATGCAAAATTTTATTGTTTTACAAAATTTTGAATTGTTTAACGATTATTATCCACAAAATAAAAAAAGATATTTACAAAATCTAGATAGATTATTATCTCCAAAATTTATACAATTTTCAAAATTCAAATTTATGGCAGTTAACAAAATTTCTGAGTTTTGAAGGTCTAGTATCCACCAATTCTGTATAATTTTACAAAATAAAAAATTATAACACTTGAAAATACTTATGAAATTTTATGAATTATTATCTAAATTTTTTAAATTATAAAATTCTAGCATTTTAAAAACATCTTTGAATTCCTTTGAAAACTATTATTCGCTAAATTAATGTAATCACCCGAAGTATAGAATATTGCGTCTTACAAAAAAGTTAGTTATTGTCAAATATTATCTATAAAATCAATACAGTTTCATAAAATATAAATTTTAGACGTTTTATAAATCTTTTTGTTTTTATGGAGACTAATTATTGTCCAACAAATCAATATAATTACATAAAATGTAAAATTATACTATTTTATAAATCTCTTAGTTTTTTTGGATTATTATCCAATAAATTAACATAATTCTCAAAATATAAATTTTAATTTTTTTACAGAAAATCAGTTTTATGAAATACTATCACCTAATAAGTATTATATTTTAAAATACAAAATTATATCTTAATGAAAAAATCTTTGAATTTTTTAGAAATTTAATGATCATAACTTAAAAATTTAAAATTATATTTTTTTAGTAATTTATAAAATGTTAACTTCTATAAATTATTATACATCAAATTAACATATTTTTTAAAAAATATAAAATATAAATATTTTATTTTAAATTATCCTTTGAATTATAATAATTTCTCAAAGGTTATAATTTTGTATTTAAATAAAAATTGTGTAATTGATTTTCTGGGTAATGTTTAAATTCTAGAGGTTACTGGAATTTCCATAAACGATCTTTCGTAGAAAGTACCTCTGGGACGACTTGAGGAGAAACGGAAGCGTCGGGTCGATCTCCAATTCCAGATTGATTCCGACGAATTCGCTCTACGGTTGTTGCTCTTTCCATTGTCTATTCCTCCGATCAAGATGAACGGAGGTCCCTCCGGTTTCAGTACGTTCTCGAATGACCTATTCCCCTTTGCTCTCGATCAGCTTCTGGGTGTTTTTTCCTTAATCCTGAGTTTCGATTAATGTCGAATTATTCGAACTTGCAGATAATGCTCCGGTCACGAAAGCCGTCGTCATCGCGAGCGCCCTTTTCACTGTGTTTTTCAGGATCCGAGGAGATTCTTCCAAGCTCAGCTTGTCTTACCAGGTAATTTCTTCTTTCTGTGTGCTGTATTTTGTGATCTCTTTACTCTTGTTCGATTTTAAAGCTCTCGTGGGTTTACAGAAGAATTAGGATCGGTTTGTAGCTCAGATTTGTTCTGTTTTGATATTCTAGAGCTTTAGGCTTTAAATTACCAACGTTGGCACTATAAAAGATTGCAGATTATGATCTTGCTTTGGTTTCCATTGTAATTTGCAAGGTTTAACTTTAATTAGGAAGAAGCAGCTAAACTGAAAAGATTCAGTCTTGGCATCGTACTGCCATCAGCTACTGGTGTATGGCTTATTAGTTGATTGCTTAAGCAGATTTAAACTCCAAATGTTAAATAGCTCAATAATTTGCGTCCACTCATCTGATCTTTTATGCTAGTGGCATTCCACCTAGAAAGATGTTTGATTGCTTCAGCGTGCGTCTTCCTGGGAGTATTTGTAAAAGCGGAGATTTGTTTCTTTTGACAAGGGCTGGTAGATGCCAAGAAGCATCAGATGTCTCAAATGCGGTCTATCGAATTTTTATAAACAACTGTTAATCTTATTGCAGGATGTATTTGAGAAGTTTAGGATATGGAAGTTTATCATATCGACTTTTGCGTTCTCGTCCACACCAGAATTGTTATTTGGCCTGTATTTGCTGTACTACTTCCGAGTCTTTGAGAGACAGATTGGTTCAAATAAGTATTCGGTAAAACTCAGCTCGATTCTTTCTTTACAGTAGATTTATTTCGTCATGATTTTTTTTGTCTCTTATCCTGGTAACCAGAAAGATGACTACTGATAATTCCTTTGAAATTGAAATTTTTGTGAAGTTAATTAGTGCTCATGATATCATTCTGCAGGTTTTCATCCTTTTCTCTGGCTCTGTATCACTAATACTGGAGACCATTCTGTTATCACTGTTCAAAGGTATGCACCTTCCATCTCTCAGTCAAAATCTATACCATTTGGTCAGTACTCGTCCTTTAGCAGATGTTGGCGATTGTTGTTATTTGTTGGCGTTAATTGCCTTCTACTAGCTCTTAACAGGGAGGATTAAGATATGGTGATGAGTTTATGTTGGTTTCAAATTCTGTCCTGCAATCTTTTTCACTTTCATATCGTTGAATGTATTTTACAAAGAATTCCCCTAGTCGAATCAGTAACTTTTTTGTGGCATTCTTAATATCAATAGCTTGTGAATTGTGGACTTCAATGCATTCTGTAACACAAACATTTTACAATTATCAATGCTCATAACACACTGCTATCTTTTTTTTTTGAAGATCCTACCGCAAACCTACTTACATCTGGACCATACGCACTCGTATTTGCTTCTTTTGTACCCTTCTATTTGGACATTCCAGTTTCAAAGAGGTTTCGTGTATTTGGCATCAACTTCTCTGATAAATCATTCATATATCTTGCAGGTGTCCAGGTAAACAATACCGTATGTTTATTTGTATGACCTTTTGTTGTCCAGTGGGTTCCTTTTTATTTTATAGATAAATTGTCTTGGTTTCCATATTTGTAGCTTTTACTATCATCTTGGAGAAGATCCATCATTCCTGGAATTTGCGGTATAATTGCTGGTTCCTTGTATCGGTTGAACATCTTTGGTATCCGCAGGGCAAAGGTTACAGTCTTCCAATATTTTGCTTAAAAAACAAAAATCATTCATCTCCCTAACAGTAGTTTTTGTCTAAATTACATGACAGTTCCCAGAGTTCATGGCTTCGATATTTTCCCGGCTTTCCTTGCCATCCTTAAGCAGTCAATCTCAACCACCAAGAAGGACATCACCCAACTTGGGTCGCCAAGCAGTGGCAAGTCTTTATCTCTGCATCATCTTGTTTTGCCTCTTTAACCAAGCTCTTATTACGATCTAAATAATCCATTTTCATTTACTGACATGTGATGTTTCCTGTCTTTTCAGAGATCTTATCAAGCTCCAGTTCCTTCGAGTATAGAGCCATCTGAGGAAGCCATAGCTACTCTGGTATCTATGGGATTTGACCAGAATGCAGCAAGACAAGCGCTTGTACATGCCAGAAATGATGTCAATGCTGCCACCAACATCCTTCTTGAAGCGCACTCTCACTAAGCTTTAAGACAGAAGTTTCAGAAACATTGTTGATACGAGATGCCAGACACTGTACAACACTGTGGAGGTATTCTTCTGCTGCGTGCTAACAACGGAAATGGCCTTGCCTTGAACTATTAAAACTCCAGCTAGTGATCTTTTAGGTTTTCTTTTTGCCTCTTTTCTTTACCATTGTAGTTTTTTTGACTCAGGTTTGTAGGTTATGTTTTGTGTTTGTGTAGAGAGGCTTTATCTAATGAAACCTTCAGGGATTAAAACTTGCTGCAACCAAAGTCTTTAAAAAGATATGGAATATGTCTCCTTATGTACTTTCTTCTTCATCTGAAACTTCTCTTACCCAATTCACACACATACACACATAATTATCGAATCTTTGACTCAAAAATCTACCAACGAATAGATCAGAGAAAAGAACTTAAGAAGCTATCAAGTAGTGGAAAAAAAGAAGAAACCAGGTCTACATACACCTAGCTGTGTCTTTCTCATCTACCAATGCGTGTTACTCTGTGTTACTCTTAAGCTTTCTGCAATGTCCGAGTTTATTCTTAAGCTTTCTGCAATGTCCGAGAAGACACACCGTGTAATAGTCTAACAAAGCCCAAGAAACTAAGCTTTCCATCAGAATGTCTTATCCAGTCCTTAAGAACAACGTGCACTGGGACTGATGGTCCGAGTCCGAGTTCCTGCAGTTTAAAAAACACATGTTCTAAGTTCAAGCATAACCAAGTTTCGTTCTTCACGATTCTTCTCTAATCACATTACCGATGCAAGTTCTTCAATCATGATTGGTCTATTCCCATCCTTCTCAAACAACTCGTAAGCACGACGTGCGTGTTGTTCCCATGTTTCCATTGCTTCGAGCTGATGAACACTTAATGCAGAAGCACAAAACTCTTCAAAGTCTAGTTTCTTGTATTGAAGACAACTTATCTGCATACCCAAAGAGATTTGAACGTTTTAAACACCAAAAACTAATCATAAAAGCTTAGTTCATAGAATGTTTCTTACCATGTGAACAAAATCTAAGACTCGTGAATCCTTTGTAGCATCTGTTGCAGTCTTTAGGATTGCCTGAGATTTGTATGGAAAGAAAAATCAAGAATCACAGAAACTCACAAAAAGGCAAGAGGTTGATGTAAACAGAACTAACTGTTTTGTAATTCTGCATCGAGACATATCCATTTTTGCTTGGCCCCAACAACGTAAACTGTTCCCTCAAATAAGCTAGCTGTGGTACAGTTAATGTCTTGGCAAGAGCCTGAAACCATGAAAAAAAAAACTCCATTAATCTGTCCATGAAGCTCAACAATCGAATTTACCAAGTCAGTGCAAAATCCAACTCAAGTCAGTGCAAAATCCAACTCACTGCTAAAGCCGATTTTCTCAATGAAGTTGACATTATGTACAATTTCACAAGCTTGTATATGATCATATCAGATGGTATCTTTAGTTCATGCGAGCCAACTATCCATGGATGACCTGAGGGAAAAAGAACAATCGAATCTTTGCATGCTCAAGATCAAGAAGCAAAAGAAGAAAACATGATTGATTGTACAGTACAATTTGTACTTACACAGAGCCTGAGCTGCAGTTAGTCTTTTACGATAGTCCTTGTTCAACAATCTTTTCACAAAATCTATAGCCTCAGGTGACAGAGAAGGCCAAGGAGCTTCTTCAAAATTAGGTTCTGCCTTAAGAACAGCTCTAAAGATTCCAGATTCAGTACGAGCCCAAAAGGGTCGACTACCACAGAGAAGAATATAAGCAATCACTCCAATACTCCACATGTCAGCTTCTGTTCCATATGTACGATGTAAAACTTCTGGTGCTACATAATAAGCACTTCCTACAATATCATTCAACCTCTCGTCTGCAAAATTGCAAAAACAATGATCAAATTTTCCATTATAGCTAGAAACCTCAAGTCATTATTAACATCTTTGACCTGGCTTAACATAATCAGAAAGACCAAAATCGATTGCTTTCAGAGGAGAACTCTCATCCTTAGTAGTGAAGAGAAAGTTCTGTGACAAAGAAATAGAAACATAAGTGTCATTATCACTCTGCATAAGTAAGTGGAATTCATTCTATGTGTACAAAGACTACTGATAATGTGATGGGACCTAGAAAGTGAAGTGTCACCTATAGATTATAAATGATTTTACAATATATAAATTAAAACATCATTGTGGATTATAAAATACCTCGGGTTTAAGGTCACGATGAACCACACCTTGTAGATGACAGTAAGACACAACACTAAGAATCTGAACCATAACTTTTTTAGCATCATCTTCTGAGTATTTACCACCCCTAAATGAGACCAAACTCAACCAGTCAAAGCACGATTCAGTAGAGACAAGCAATGTGTGATGTAGCAATTTACCTTTCAAGTATCTTGTCCAAGAGTTCTCCACCTTTGCATAACCTGAAAAGATTGAAGTATTTTCATCATCATCATGATAAACTGAGTTTAAGAAATGATGTATACTTACTCCATTACAATATAAACATTTTCATCATCTTCAAATGCGTCATAGAACTGGACTAGGTTCTTGTGACCAGTCAAAGCTCGGAGTATCTTCACTTCTCTACTAACATCTTCAATAGCAATTGCAGTTGTCATCTGCAATCAGTAACATACAATACTTAGCAATGAATCAATCTTAGAGAAACGAGCTCACTGAGATAGCTTGGCTTATCAACATCATCTGGAACTCTGTTTTCATATGATCAATATCAAGTCTCCTTCCACAGTTAATACCCAAACAGATAAACACATTGGACAAAACATCTAAACACATCAATTTTGTTCAATCATAAGCATGATCTCTTTAGGAAGAAGATAAATTGATCAGACAAAGAAGAGACTAACGAACCTTAGATTTAGGAATAACTTTAACAGCAACTTCTTGACCCTTCAAGCTACCTTTTTTACCTTTAGCAGAGCAAGTATAACCAAAATGTCCACGACCCACTTCGCCATCAATCTCATAGTGTGAAGCAAAGTGTTTCGAGAATCCAAATCTCTTATCTAAAGCAATCTCAGACTCCTTATCTTCAGGAATCGAGACTTCGTTTTTAGTTGAGCCGCGACGACGCGCGAGGAAAGCGCGTATGTGCTTTGCAGGAGATGGAGGAGGAAAAGGTCTCTTGAAGATACGAAGAGGCGTGGAGCTCACGCTTGAGGAGGACATAGCTGGTGAAGATTTGAATAAGGAAGGTAAAGGACTTGGACTGTAAAAGGGAAATCCAGAGGATTTTGAAGGTTGTGAATTCGTTGGTGTTTTGTCTGGAATTGGAAGGTTCTTTGTTTGTTCTTCGATTGGTTTTCCATGACAAATCCCCATGGATTATGAAATTGATGAAGAAAACTGAAGCAAAATTCAATTGAGATTAGATGAAGAAGACTATACGCAGAGAGGAAGAAGGAGAAGGAGAGAAGCGAGTTTCTTTCACTAGAACTAGAAGAAAAGTAGAGTAAAGATCAGTAGAAGAAGCAAAAGAGAAGGTGATGAGGATGAAAAAGAAGATGCTTTAACCAGTAGCAACAAGAAAAAAGAGAAGAGCATCAAAGAGAGAAAGAATCAAAAGAAAAGCAACAGAGTTTGATTGGTTTCTTTTCTTTTTCTTTTATTTAATTTTCATTTAGTTTTTTATAATATGTTTTTGTGGGTTTTTTTTTTTTTTTAAAAAAAATTTGATGTTATCTTCCGATCTCTTTTGTTAAATGGGATTATTATGTGATTAATGTGATGTTTGGTTGCCAAGAAAGAGGCTTCTTTCTATAGTCTTCCTTTCATTTAAGAAATTAGTTTTTTTCCTCCTCAGACTATATAATTTGATGATTTATTCAACAAGTTTTGACTATTCTTATACTTGACACTCTCTAATTTATTTTAAAGATATATAAGTCTTCAGTTTCTTACATTTTTTTTAAATAGCAAATTAATGGAAAGTAATAGGTTTCAATGTTCAAATATTCGATTCGATTTCAGATCAATTTTTTCTGATAGGTCTAAGAATCTCTCAATTTTGTATCAATTCAGATAAGATAAATAAAAATTGTGTGCTTACTATGGTACATCTGAAAGGCGAGAAATGACAAAATTTTTAATGGAAAAGATGTATCTCCCTTAGATACCCACCAATTAGCTACTCTCGAAGACGAAAATTGGAGATTAGCTAACCAAAAGGAAGAAGATGAAGATTTGGGAAACGGAGAGACTCCCGACCGATACACTAGCTTACCTACCTTGACCCCCCAAAAGACAATTTGTCAAATCGATGCTTCTTGGATCGATCATGAGCAAATTTGTGGTTTTGGGTGGTGCCTAAGGGATAACAGGGGAACGATTAGTGAATGAGCGAAAGCTTGCCGACGCAGTCTATCCGCCCTCCATGCCGAGATGGACGGGCTGTTTTGGGCCATGGAGTGCCTAAGAGGACGAAGACCCCCACCTACTACCTTCGAGACGGATTGTACGGACTTAATTAAGATGATCGAAGAACCCGATAACTGACCATCTTTCAAAATTGAATTGGACATCTTCTCTCAGTTGAAGGAAGCTTTTAGTGATTTTTGTCTTATTTGGATTCATCGGGATCAAAATGTACGTGTTGATGCTCTTGCCAAAGGAGCACGAGTACGAGATTCCCTTTTACCCAAATTTGATTTGTTAATGAGTTTTGTTGGAAAAAAAAAACGTCAAATAACCAATACACTTATGAGTCTAATTTGAATCGGTTCATATTGTTCTTAAAATGTTCAAATAGTTATTGAAGTAATAAAATACTCATAAGAGCCCAAAAACAATAATTTAAAAAATATTTTCATATATTTTGATATTTGGGTATAAAAGTAATTATTATTTTAATTTTTTATAATTATAACTTAAGATTTCTTACTATGTCAAATATAAATATAACTAATATTTTAAAATATTTTTGGAACTTCTAAATACTCATTCGATTTTTTGTTCAATTCCAATTATTTAGATAATAAAAATGATTCAATAAATATTTTTCATTAGTTTCAATTCGGTTTAGTACCTCTTATTGTGGTTCTATTTCGATTCATTTCTCTGGTTCTCGATAAATTTTCCATTACAATTAACTGAGCATTACAATTTACGTAGAGGGCAATTTTGAATAAAGTACTAACAAGATATTGCCAAATTCTATAGAGATTCCCACCAACCTTATCTTTGTACTACCAAATATGCAAAAATAAAAGGATACAAAAGAGTCCTAAAATCATGCCAAAATAGAGAGTATATATAACCTCGAAGTTGGCACTTGATAAAAGTAAGCTAGCCTAAGGCCTAATTGCATGATTTATAGGTTAGCTAATAGTTAAAATGAAGTTTACCAAATTCTACTGCCCACATATATAAGTATAAAAACACAATTTATAACTAAGTACATGTCCAACCCCAAATATTTTGAGGTTGTTGAATCAAAAATATTAATAAAAAAAGTTTCAAGATATTTGGATATTTTGAACTGTATCTTGTTTTGGAACTTTAGAGCATCAACAACGAAAAAAAATAGGGTTGCTTGGCTCGATTTTCGAGGGAAAAAACAATATTAAATTGGTTGAGTGCAAGAAACCGTAAGTAACGGTTCTTCTTGCCACGCGTCGCGCACGCGTGTTTTCCATTTTTTTTTCTTATTTTCTATTTCTTCTTCACCTCACCACAATAATTTTTTAAAAAATTGATTCCGCGTTCAACGCATGTATTTTTATAATAAAAATATTTTAACTTTAATAAAATATAATTTTATTTAATATCGTTAGCAAAATATATTTAGTTTACATTTAATTTTATCAAATTATAGATATTACACAATATCATAGTAGAAAACGAACGAGTTCGGGATCACGCAATACACCAACAATTGAAAGTGGATTTGGTTGAGAATATTTGGCTCAAGTTCGGCACGAATCAAGATTACAATTAACCGTTTTTACCCATTTAAATATGTATTTTTATAAATTATTTTAATTGTATTTTATTTATAATTATATGTTTATGCAATAATTTATATAAATTACATTTTATTTTTTATATTATAATTTAGAAAATAATTAATATTTTAATCTTAAGAACCCCTCTACCATTGGAGCCCTATTTTTTTATCAAATTTCAAAAATTTCTTCCTGTGTTTCTTAACATTATTTTACAATAAACTAATCATAAGAATCCTTTGAACACCCCCCTACATTGCACATGCTCTTAGGAATTGTATCTTAAGCTCAAATATTAATAAAAATTGATTAATTATTTTTTTAATTTCTAGATACCACTAATTTGGTATTTAGGGTTGGCGATGGTCTAAGTTCCCCGTAAAATTGTATACTTTTATCTAAGTTTATATATGCGTTTTGTTCTTTTAATTTTATAACTAGATTTTCATTCTGAGTGGTATAGGATATATTAGTATTTTTGTGTGTTGTTATATTTCGAATCATTTCTTTAGTTGTATATAATGTTTGCATGTATATTATTTAGCTCAAACTTGAATAGAGTATAAAAAGTTCTATAATATTTTAATATGTTATTATTCTAATTCATTTATAATATGTTTTAAGTTTTAATCATTGCATTATGTTGTCATTGATATTGGAAAATCTGTTAAAAAACTGAAATTAATTCGATATTAGTTTATGAAAAGATAAAAAATTTTTCTTACCAAATATATGAGAAACGTATATTATATTTAATAAACAAAACTTTAATTTATATATGTTCTAATAGAAATTACGATGAAAACATGTATTTTTATTGATCATATACTTTGATAATAATGATGAATTAATAAATAGGGGATAAAAATAATACTAAATATATATTATACTATAATTGTATATAGTTGGTAATTTCTTTTAATTTTAGTATTTTTACTTAGTGATAGGCATATAATTTTAGTTTATCTTTCTAGCATTACTTTGTTTCTGCGTTATCTCATCCCAAAATGTTTGGTTTGGTTTGCATAACTATATTATAATAATATAACTTTGAAACCAACAAATATGACTTTGTTTGCACGTCAAAAGCCCAAACAGACAAACATATAATAAACGGATTTGCCAATTGGCACCTTATGGTTCTCATCGTTAAACACCGTCCTCGCCGTCCTATTACCACATTAACATAATTAATCAGACGCTTTTCACAACTTGTTTTTTTTTTTTTTCGTTAATCTCTTACACCATGTTATAATAAACAGTGTAGACAAATGTAAGCTACGTGGTGGGTTGTATGGATGTCAATTGGGCGGATTCTATGTTTAACTTATTTTAGATTTTTTCGTATTTTGATTATTTATGTCTGCGGACAAATGTGGTAAAATTGACTTGAACATTGAGCGGTTCAGTAATCATAAAATATTGTATCTAAATTAAATTAAAATGTTATTATGGTAAACCAACGAATATGTCTATTTAGACCCAAACATATTCATTTAGATGTAAACATATCCATTCAGACGAAAATATATATAACAATCATAATTTTTTTTCTATATATGCTACATGAGTCCATGTTCACTTCCTTTTTCTAAGTGTATTTCATTTCTTCACAAGTCTTTCACAATTTCAACTTAATTTGTTTTCCTTTTATTTTTTATTAGAAAGATTGGGGCCTTTGGCCATAATATTCCTAAGCCCGAAAATTAGAAGAACGGAAAATGGTTTCCTTTCTACATTGACGTTCGAAATCGTGATCTCTCCTCCTCTTTAGAAAAACAATCATTATTTATGTTGTCCGATCTAGATCAACATAATTTGTTTTCAATGGGAGTTACAGACATTTGATTCATGATCTCTTTGAGTGTATCTAAAACATTGTAATAAGTTTCTTTTCCATATGAACATTCAAACCTTAAACTTCTCATCTCCTTTAAAGACGTCGTCACCAGTTATACTGTTCAATTTGGATATAATTTCAAGATAATCACATATACGTATTTTATGTATTCAAAACTAATTGATGGTAAATAGATTAACTCATATCTATTTCAATATGTAATATTATTTTGTAATACGTCATTTCAAGATGATTGTTCTTCTGGAAATTAATTTTCAGAATATAAGACATAGATCGATGGACCAGTTTCAAGTTAGATCGAATTTGACTGTTTGGATCGAACTTTAATATTATTTTAGGTTTATATGTTTTCAACTCAAAAACTCAAAAGTAATTTGTAATAAATTAAATTCTATCTTATATATTATTTAAGAAATTTACAAGATGTGAAATATCATTTTTGAGTATGTTCATGCGTTTGTCTGCATTGCAGCTACAAACTTTAGATTGAAAAGTTATTTTAGAAAAAAACTCAGTCCAATTCAAAACTCATGTTCCCATGAATCAGTTGGAGTTTTGTATGAAATTTCTCATAAAAGGATAAAATTATATGAAGAGTGGTTGCCTTTGACGTACGGCATGGGAGGCTTGGAGTAGAGTAGAGTTGTGTTTTTAACTGAAGTGTTGTCATGTCAGAGTCACTGTCACTATGGACTGCTCTACTCAAATCTATTTTTGGGCTTTTTCTCTGAAACTCTTATCCTATTTGGTTCCAATCTCAATTTGGACCCCTCTTCTATCTCCTTTGATGGGCTTAGGTCCTCTATTCTTCTCTTCTTTTACATTTTCCTTATCAATCAATCAGATTTTTTCTTTTTCCGATTTTATTACATGTTTCTTTTTGCATTTCCATCAATAGTGACCTACACGAGCTCTTAAAAAACAATAATGAGAGTATCTCAAATAGTAAAGAAATTCTAGAGAAAATATCACTTGAGAGTGTTTTTTAAATATGTAAGACCACCTCCATAAGTGTTTCTAAGAAAGAGTTATTGGACAATTAAACCCAAAAATTATATGAAATAAAATTAAATATGATAGAAACAATTCTGCTTTGGGAAGTTTTAGAATCGATTCTACATGTGAGGTGGCGATTTTTTATTGGACAAATAGAAAAAAACCAAAAGAAAATTATACGTGTCGACACTCTCTCGACGAGCACCGTCTCTCACACACACTCTCTCAATTCTACATTTGAAGAATATTAATAAAATATTCAAAAAACCCACCTCACAAATATCACCGATGGATATACTCTAAGATCATCATCTCTTTACTAATATTATTTATATATTTCTTTATTTCAGAAACTTATGTAGATATTCTCTAGGAAGATCTCTAAGAATTCTACACAGCTTAGTTTATCTTTTTTAATTTCTAAAATTTTGATTACAAATAATTAATACTTTCATGTATTAGTTAAAGTTTTTTTTATAATGTTTGTTTATATAGTTTTTTTGATAAAGTCCTACAAATTAAATATTATAAGTTTAATTATATATTTATAAAATAACAATGTAATTTTTTATGTATATCATATTATAAAATATTTGTTATTTATATCAATTGTATTATTAGTCGGTTTTGTAATAGTATATAATAATGACATATAAGTAATTAATCTAGTAAGTTAATAACGTGTTAGTGTAAGTTATTTGTAAATGTTTCTAATTAAGTAAATAGGAGATAAGTGGGAATTTTTAGAATGATATCACATATTATATTTAAAATTTGAATATATATATATATATATATATATATATATATATATTTTGTCAATGATACATGCAATATGAGAGACTCCCGAATGATAATACACTGAATGTACCAACACAAACCATGTCCTTATTAAATTATAATATTTTAATATTAATTATAATATTTTGATTGATTCAATGATATCTTCCTTAATTTTATTGAATGACCCATAATGTTTCTCCAATTAATATATAAGATTATTTTAATTAATCATAAATATTGAAATACTTCTTGAGAAACTATGCAATGCAATGAACAGAAAACAGATTGTGTATTCAAGAAAAATTAATCATGCATAATCGTTTAGATAAAACAAGTCTTATGTTATATAAGCAAGACAAATTAACAAACAAATTGGTATTGCTGCAAGTTCGGTATTTTAGGTATTCTAAATTTCTTGGAAAACACCAATGTAAGTGAAAAGCTTCACACATTTTGTCTGTGTCGATAAACAAGAACACTTGACCAAGAAAGACAAGAAGAAAGAACACATGAAACAAAAACATATTTGAACATACAATATGACAATCTCATATACACTTGTTTGTGAAAATGTTAAAGTGTAACACAGAGAAGAAAAATATAGTAATATTCAAAAAGAAATAGAATGGTCAAAATTATGTGGTGAGATAAGAAAATGGGTACTCACATGTTCACACGTTAAGTGAGGTTAATGATTGCTTTTGCCACAATATGAATATAACTTTAATAATAAAAAAATAGTGCAAAAAGCTATAAAAATTTGTATAAGAAATTACTTTTTGGTCGAGAGGTTTTGAGTATAGAGGGGACACAAGCTGCCCCAAAACTATCACGCTCCATGGACATACTTTCTCCTACTTCTCTTTGGTTTTTCTTGAATATTCTTTTTCTTAAATTCTCCAAAAAAGTTATATCTTATATAATAAGACAAGGTTACAAATAAATGAGCT